>OY756426.1:34734134-35032134 GCA_963576905.1 Mystacides longicornis | reverse complement strand
GTTGATCCGGCTACCCCGGATCTGCCTTAGATATTTCATTAGCCTAGAAGGGAAGAAAATGATTAATATTAGTTTCTGCTGGATCTGCTCCTGAAACATAGGCAAACAGATTAGCACTTACGTTAGGGGGGTTGCCGAAAAATAATCGCGAGATCATTTTGGGGCAACTTATTGTCTGCCTGGGGGCTCCTTTCGTTCCTCGCGCGGCTGTCAACAGGCGTGGATGTACATATCATATGAGAAGCCTGTGCTTCGGCATACGATGTCTGTACCTGAAGGGTAGTTCATCTATTGTGTACTGGCCGAGATTCCTAATCAGTGGATTGTCGTGCCTGTCTATGCTCTTGTAGAATTTACGTGTGAGATTCATGCAGTGTTCGAGTAGTGTGTCTTCCCTGACTCTGTTGTGCAGTCTTGTTAGGTTTTGGCGAGGGTGCGTGTTGTATATGATTTTGAATGCTCTGTTTTGTATTCTCTGAGCGCGAGTGTGGTGTGTTTGAGCTGCGCTGTTCCATACCGGGCAGGCGTATGTTAATACCGGTCGGATGAGTTGTTTGTATATTTGTAGTTTTGTAGACGCCGTGAGGGCGCTTTGTCTGTTGAAGACGGGATACAGGGCTAGTGACCCGGCTCTCGCCTTGGTGACCGCCCTTTCTATGTGGGATTTCCATGTGAGCTTTGCGTCCAGGATGACGCCGAGGTACTTGACCTCTCCGCGCCATTCCACGGACTCTCGGCCCATACGGACGTGTGGGAGTGTTAATCTACGTCTGTGCGTGAACATCACCCCCTCCGTCTTAGATTCGTTGACTTTTAGCCTCCACCTTCTGTAAAAGTCAGCGAGACGGTCCAGTGCGACCTGGAGATACCGTCCGACTTGGTAGTCTGCGTGCGATGTTGCCAGCACCGCAGCATCGTCGGCGTATAGGGCGATGTTTGTGTGTGGCGATTGGGGAATGTCATGTGTGTATATGTTGAACAGGGCGGGGCCTAGGATGCTGCCCTGAGGTACGCCCATAGGGACGTCTCTCGGGGTGGACTGTGCCTGTCTCACAGACACGACAAAGTGCCTGTCTGTGAGGTAGGATTTTATTATCTGAACTAGGTAATCTGGAGTTCGTGTAACGATGAGTTTGTGTAATAGACCCTCGTGCCAAACGGTGTCGAAGGCTTTTTCCAGGTCCAACAGGACCATGCCCGTATGGGACCTGGTGTTGAAGCCTTTCGTCACCTGTTCTGTCACTCGGATCAGCTGTTGTGTGGTAGAGTGGTGTTGTCTAAAACCGAATTGTTCAGGCTGGAGTGTGTCGTGAGACGTGTGGTGTTGGGTCAGCCTGGTGAATATGGTCTTTTCGAAGACCTTACCCAGTATGGATAGGAGGCTGATGGGTCGGTAGCTGGATGGGATGGAGGGATCCTTTCCCGGTTTGTGCACCGGGACTACTCTGCCTGTTTTCCATCCGTCCGGGTAGTACCCTTGGATGAGGCAGGCGTTGAAAATCTTCGTGAGGAAGATTATACCTCTGAGAGGTAAACGCTGTATAAGGCAGCCATGGATGGTGTCGATGCCTGGAGCTTTTCCTCTTTTGAGGCCCCTGACGATTCGGCTTACTTCCCTCGGGGTCACTAGACTGATGTCGTCTATTGACGGGCGCTCGTCCGATAGTGAGGCGACAGTGTCGTTCACTATCGCGTCCGTGACGTCATCGTGCAGACCCCCAGTGATCTGGTACGTCTGCACGTAGGCGTCCGCTAGGGCATCCGCCTTTTCAGCGTCGGACGTTGCTAGACCGACGTCGGTCTTCAGGGGTGGGATGGTATCGTATCTCTTCTTGAGAGATCGTACCACTGGCCAGAGGGCCGTGTGGTCCCCTGGCGAGACTCGGGAGAGTCTGCTCTGCCATTGATCATTCTTGTGCGTCTGGAGCGATGATCTGATCACCTTCTGGAGGTGGTTGACGAACGCTTTGTCCTCGGGATCGTGGGTGCGCTGCCACCGCCGCCGTGAGCCGTTCCGTAGCCGAATCAGCTCCTGGATCTCGGGGGGCGGGGGTTTGTAGAAGGAGTGGGGACGCAGGGGAACATACTGGGCTCGGTTCTCCGTGAGAACCGTGGTCAGTGTTTCCACTGCCTTGTCTATTTCCTCACGAGACTGGGGGACACTGTCGCGCCCCTCCAGCTCCCGTGCGGTGTTCAGGCGGTATCCTTCCCAGTCCGCTTTCGAGTAGTCGTACGTGATACGAGTGAGTCTCGTATACGTCGCGTCTATGCTGAAAGTAACGGGCATATGGTCCGAGTACATGGTGTACTGAGTGCGGGGCGACGAGAGCAAGTCTCCCGTGCCTTTGACCACTTGGATGTCAAGAGTGGAAGGGATACAGCCCTTCCTATAGTAGGTGGGTGAATCAGGCCAATACACAGACATGTTAACATGCTTAGTGACATATTTCTCAATAGCTCTACCCTTCGCATTGGTAGAGTTACAGTTCCACATCGTATGACGGGCGTTCAGGTCTCCGGCCATTACGACTTTCGACCCGAGCGCCATACATACGTCGAGACACTCCTCAATGTCGGCACTGGGAGGTACATATACCGAAACTATGACGATGTCATGTCGGTCGAGGTGTAGCAGTACGGCAACTGCTTCTACCCCGTCTATCGCGGGTACCGCTAAGAGTGTGTGACGCACGCTCTCTCTAATAAAGATAGCGGCACCGCCGCCTCGCGTACCTGAACTCCTATCGCAGCGATAGGTGAGAAAGTCGGGGATGTTAGCCCTGACCTCTGGCACTAAACATGTTTCACTAATAAGCAATACATCCATACCTGTATATTCAGCAACGTGCCTCAGCTCGTCCAGCTTGCCGGGTGCCCGGATGCTGCGCGCGTTCCACTGTAACACATTCACACTCGTGCCGTGAGACACTGAGTAACTAGTCGCATTGTCACTGTCAATTGTACTAGACATTGTGTTCCTCACTGCACTTCACTACACTTGCCCCAGGGGGGGTGTACACTTCACTCCAGGCTCTCGATAAGCTCTAGTATGACTAGAGCCTTCTCGAGCCTGGTTTTGCACTGGTTTAGTCTGGGCTTGATGGCCATCACCGTGCGTAGTAACGTTACGAGCTCACTCGTGGACGTTTCCTCGGGCTCCTGCTGTTGTGGGCGGCGTGGGGGCGCCGTAGTGGTCCTGGGGGCGGACGCGGGTGCCGCTGGCCTCTCCTTGGGCGTTGCTGGCTGGGCGGGTGTGGGTAGTAGGGCCGGTCCTCTCACTACCTCGCTCCAACTCCTCGTCTGGGGCTGTGGGCGGCGTGTCCGGGCGCTCACCGATGCCACGTACTGCTGCCTCTTGGGGCACTGGCGGTAGTTGGCCGGGTGCTGACCTCCGCAGTTGCAGCAGTCAGCCGGCTCCTCTCTTGACTTCTTCGGGCACTCACTCGTGGGGTGCTGCTCCTTGCACTTGACGCAGCGCGCCGTGTGGTTGCAGTTCCTCGCGGCGTGCCCGAAGGCCTGGCACCGGAAGCACTGCGTTCCTGCTGTCGCACCTCTGGGCCTGTACCTGTCCAGCTTGACCCTGCAGCTGCAGATGACTCTTAGGGTGTCCTTCACGACGCCCATCTGCTGCTCAGCTCCGAAGTAGGCGATATATATCGCTCCGGCTCCCTTGGTCGTCATCCTGACGACTTTCTGGACATCCAGTCCCTGCTCTCGGATGTCCTCCGCTATCTCCTCGACGTCCAGGGTAGGGAGTCCCCGGATCACCGTCTTCTTCATCTTCTCCTCGGCCGTGGAGAAGGTGTGGAACTGGTGATCCTTCTCACGCAGTCCCTTCAATAGAGCCTCCCTGTCCTGGGAGGTGCTTGTCCTTACGGAGGCCCTTCCTCCGGAGATGTAGGTCACCGTCATGGGTGCCTTGCAGTAGCTCTTGATCAGAGCTACCATGGTGAGGTGGGTCATCTCGCCCACCTTCAGCACGACCGGAGGGATCCTCGACGGTCTCTTCTTCTTCGTGGCCCCATGGCCCGCCCCCTCGCTGACTTCGGGCAGCGCTGCGTACTTGTTTGACGTCGAGGCGTGGGCAGGCGGCTCATCGGTCTTCTTCCTTTTGGCAGGATTCTTGGGGACCTGCCAGTCCATCTTCTCGGCCCCCTCGGCCATGAGGGTGGAGTACGCCCTCTGGACGTGACTCCACACTTCTTCCTTCGAGGCGCCGGCAACAAGCTGGACCTCGAAGACCTTCTTGGGTGCTCCTCCCTCCGGGTTGGGTACTTCCACTATCCTGGGCTTCCTCACGACCTCCCCCTGTGGGGGGGCGACGGGGCCCATCTTCTTGTCCGTTGTACCTGTAAATTAACAAAAAAAATACAAATTAATAAAATAAAAAAGTGCCTGTCTGTTCAAGAACAGCCAGGGGAAAAGTAAGTAGGTAAAGTGCGCGTGAAAGCGAAACGTTTTAGCTCTGAAAAGAGCTGTGTATAGCGAAACGTTATGTAATTTAGCTCTGAAAAGAACTGTGTGGGTATATCCTCGAAAGAGTCCTTGTGACGGCGCGGTGTGGGCTGCAAGCTGCTCAGGCCTTCCCTCCTGTCGACTTGCGGGCTGTTTGCTTCGTACGTGCCATCTCGGGTAGTTGATTCGACGATTCGATCTCGATCTCGATCTCGATCTCGATACCGCGACCGACGGACGACCCTATCGATCGTGTGCCGGCCCCATACGGGGGACCCGTATTTATACTAAATCGGCGCGCAGACATTGCACCGTTTCTCAAAATGTAGTGTGTAGGATCGATCGAAAAACAAAGAAGAAGAAGAAAAAAAAATCGAAACTTAGTATTATGCGGCCGTTGTACGTACCTATACATAAGTATATTTAATTTATGTAGTTAGGTATGTACCTATATAAAATGTGTTTTCGTAAACGCTGAATATGTTTTTGTGTTATTCAAGTTCGAAGAGGAGTTTATAATATTATCAAAAATCACTATCGGTACCTACTACTTTACCTACCTACCGTTTGATACGGAGGAAATTGATATTCCTTTTATTTTAAAAATGTGTCATGTTCTTATTTTTTTTGTTTTGTTATTATTATGTCGATCTGTAGAAATATCGTATTTTAAATGTTGTTACTCTAAAATCTTTTATGTTATTCTTTCATACCTAATTATCATTTAGACAAATTTGATGTAGGTAATTATTTTATCTAATGAAATTTCGCTTAATTTTAGAGCAACACAAACGAGAAAGTCTTTAAGAAAACACATTACGTGTACATAATAATAATATAAAAACGTTTCTACACAACATTATTCGATTGAAATGTTAAATTACTATTTATGTGAAAAGTTGTAATTATAGGCAAATTTTACGACGTGTATAGGTAGAGGTAGGTGGTACGATTCATATAGGTACAGTGGATACCTATTTTACTGCCGTTTTTGTTTGTTCCGCTTTGAGTAATTTGGGAGTGAGAAAAATAAATAAAAAAAATAGCGCTAACGTAGGTACACACGGTCGGTCGGGTGCGTTTACATTAAAAAAATAAAAGTTTTTTTTTTTTCCCGCCAATTCTATTCGGAGCGGTTGCAAAGTTTGCGAAGCTTTGTACGTTGTCTGCGAACGCTTTCGTCCGCACCGTTCGCTTTTAGCGTAAAGCGATAAACAGTTTGTATAAAATAGGGTCGTCCGTCGGTCGCGGTATCGAGGATATATCCAGACACTTCAAAGATGGCACGTACCAAGCAGACAGCCCGCAAATCGACAGGAGGGAAGGCCCCCAGGAAGCAGCTCGCCACGAAGGCAGCCCGCAAGAGCGCACCCGCCACCGGAGGCGTGAAGAAGCCCCATCGTTACAGGCCCGGCACGGTCGCTCTTCGTGAGATCCGTCGCTACCAGAAGAGCACCGAGTTGCTCATCCGCAAGCTGCCCTTCCAGCGCCTCGTCCGTGAGATCGCTCAGGACTTCAAGACCGACCTGCGCTTCCAGAGCTCCGCCGTGATGGCTCTCCAGGAGGCCAGCGAGGCTTACCTCGTCGGTCTGTTCGAAGACACCAACCTGTGCGCTATCCACGCCAAGCGCGTCACCATCATGCCCAAGGACATCCAGCTGGCGAGACGCATCCGCGGGGAGCGTGCTTAAGCCCGGGCTTTATATTTCTTTTTTTTTCCTACGTTCTAAACGGCCCTTTTCAGGGCCACCATTGTGTATCCGTATCGTTTCGCACACACACTGTATTTGGCTACCCTCTCTATCTTGTATGATCAACTATGAATTATAATAATATTATGTAGGTACATGTTATTATATCGAGAATAATGACTCAGGATCGAACTTAATTTAAAAAAAAGTCGAATTCACTAAATAATTGCACGTTTGCGGTACCTATTTATTGCTTTTACTTATCTTATATAAATATAATTTTAGTTATCATGAATGCAATCGTACTGAATTATTGCACGTTTGTGTGCCCCTTAATATTATTTTGAATTCTATTTATTTTTTAAAAAATGATTCTCTCTCATAAAGCTTAGTGCTTGTGTTTAGAGAGTGTTTTGACTAACTTGATTTGTAATAGTCATATTATCTTATTATTGAGCCTATAAAATTAAAATGTAAAACATACAATGACGCCAGTATTTAGGAACATCTAGGACGAGAAGAATACAAGATGATGATATGTTTTTCTGTTACTTTTTGTATTCGACATTGTATACCTATTAATAGTAGGTATTCTTCGTTTTTGTATTCGACATTGTATACCTATTAATAGTAGGTATTCTTCGTTGGCAAGCCAAAGTGTCGCCGTGTACTCACTAATAAATAAATATTTCATAAAATAAATGATCATACAATCGAGCGGTGCGTGCGAAACGTTTTACGGATCTAACTGGTGGCCCTGAAAAGGGCCTTTTATATAATCCATTGCGGTGGTGGTGTAATCCTTTGCGGTGAAGGCTTACGCCTTCTTCTCGGTCTTCTTGGGCAGAAGGACTGCTTGGATGTTAGGCAGGACACCTCCCTGGGCGATTGTCACCCCGGAGAGAAGCTTGTTCAACTCCTCGTCGTTGCGGATGGCCAGCTGGAGATGCCTCGGGATGATTCTGGTCTTCTTGTTGTCGCGGGCGGCGTTGCCTGCCAACTCCAACACTTCGGCTGCCAAATATTCCATGACGGCGGCCAGGTAGACGGGTGCTCCTGCTCCCACCCTCTCGGCGTAGTTGCCCTTCCTCAGGAGACGGTGGATACGACCGACTGGGAACTGGAGCCCGGCACGGTTTGAGCGTGACTTTGCCTTCCCCTTGACCTTGCCTCCTTTACCGCGTCCAGACATGCTTGCTGATAGATTGGTAGAGTAGTAGACTTGTTAACGAAGCGATGAGATACTCTCTCGATGAAAAATTTTTATCCGGACCCCTCGTTTAAACGACGTTCGGTTCACGCGCGCGCGGCGGCGGATCAGTCCCCCACCCGTCTCCTCGATCGGCCGACGACTCGACAAAATGGGGTGCGCTGGCCGTACTGAATCACACATAGCAGCCGTTTACTACCACGAACAACTGACTATCTACCACGAATCGAGATGCCACCAAAGACTAGCGGAAAGGCAGCGAAGAAGTCGGGCAAGGCCCAGAAGAACATCTCCAAGGGGGACAAGAAGAAGTCCAAGCGCAGGAGGAAGGAGAGCTACGCCATCTACATTTACAAAGTGCTGAAACAGGTGCACCCCGACACCGGCATCAGCAGCAAGGCGATGAGCATCATGAACAGCTTCGTCAACGACATCTTCGAACGCATCGCCGCCGAGGCTAGCCGTCTCGCCCACTACAACAAGAGGTCGACCATCACCAGCAGGGAGATCCAGACCGCCGTGCGCCTCCTCCTGCCCGGTGAGCTCGCCAAGCACGCCGTCAGCGAAGGAACCAAGGCCGTCACCAAATACACCAGCTCCAAGTAGACAAGCACACTCGCCCGCTCTTCTATTCTTACAAAAAAAAGGCCCTTTTCAGGGCCGCCATGTTGATCTATAGAACGTTTCGATCTCACGCCTCCGATTTTCTCTCTTGCCCATTGATTTTTAGATGTTTTAAATGCATCGCATAGAAGGTAAGGGAATAAACATTATAATATCATACAGATAGTTTGCAGGTAATTTCGTACCCGCATTTATTATTGTGTAGCGATAGCCGATTGAATAGATATTATATTTTTTGTGGAAAGGATGAAAGCGTTCACACTGACCACTGAATGTTGGCGGTTATTATGTGAACTCATATATCCCGTTGGTCCTCCTGCGTGCCCTTTAGACATTTTGTGTAGGTCGAACGATAAAATAAGTAATAGAATGGATTATTAATTTATCTACATAGATTACAGACCGTCTGGGTTTTCATTTTTATCGAAGAGGGAACAACACTAGACAGACACCGTACGTGTTACGTTCGATCGTGCGCTTAGATGACCGCACCGCCCCAATACAAAAACCTTTCAATAGTGAATGAAGGATGGTTCTAATATATTATGGGTGATTGATTGAAAGATAGACGATACCGGCTAGTATGCATAATATTATAATATAGAGCATCACATTCGTCATCAGCCGTCTGATTAGTGTGTGTGTTATAATAGAAACGGCTAGGCGAAGTTTCGTTATACACGCCTTGTGAGGCGGGGCGGTACCGTCTCGATACGATCCGTGTGTGATCGAAGGAGCACTCGGTACACAGTTCGACTGAATACGTCCTATAACGACGATAATATTACAATATAAACCGATAATAAATCGAAAATAGTGATTTTCGATAAAAGAAAGAGAGAACATTCGAGATGGCAACGTTCGTACGTAGTAGGCCGCCTCGTCTTCGCCGAACGAGGGTGCACCGTGCTACACCTCGCACCTTCGGAGGCCGTTTGCTTCGTTCCTCGAAACGGGGCGCTATTCTCGGGCCTCGGAAACTCTAGAGCACGTATCGGAGCGCCGTTTACGGATCCAGTTCGGGAACCGAGCTCGATATTTTAACGGATGAACTTGGATTGAGTACGAGGTTACCTCCCCCGTTCGACAGTTTTCCATAATCAACGTCCCGCAACGGGAAAACTGGCCGACTTGTACGGTTCCCGGTTCGATTTTCGGATGGACCGATGTCCACGGGTTCCGTTGGGAGCGCTCAATCGCCTAAAAGGGCGCAAATCGTCAAAAAATCAAACGAAACGAGCGAGGGTGGTAACAGAGATCGCTCCGTTTTCAGACGTCGAACAACGACGAGAAATCTAACGTGTTCGCTCCGCGGCCGTCATCTATTTCGGCGTTGAATCTCCCCCCCTCTCGCCGCCTCATCGTTTCACCGATACTACTCGCTACACGCTTCGTATATATACTTACCTACCTACAAACTACAAAATGGCGGACGCATCTACAGCACCTGCGGCGGCATCTCCAGTTCCCGCTACCCCGGCGAAGAAGGCCAAGGCTTCCGCGGCCAGCAAGAAGCCCAAGGCGAAACCCACCCATCCTAAGACGAGCGAGATGGTCAACAGCGCAATCAAGGAGTTGAAGGAGCGCGGAGGTTCCTCTCTCCAGGCCATCAAGAAATACATCGCCGCCAACTACAAGGTCGACGCCGACAAACTCGCCCCGTTCATCAAGAAGTACCTGAAGGGAGCCGTCGAGTCCGGCGCCCTCGTTCAGACCAAGGGCAAGGGAGCGTCCGGTTCCTTCAAGCTGGAAGCCAAAGCGAAGGCCTCCTCGGCCGCCGCCAAGAAACCGAAGGCGGCCAAGAAGCCCAAAGCACCCAAGGAGAAGAAGCCCGCCGGCGAGAAGGTGGCCAAGAAGAAGCCCGCCGCCAAGAAAGCCGCTGCAGCTGCCAAGACCAAGAAGGCCGCCTCTCCCGCTAAGAAGGCAGCGCCCGCCAAGAAGGCTCCTGCCAAGCCCAAGAGCCCCACCAAGGCGAAGAAGAGCGCCAAGCCGCCCACCAAGAAGCCCAAGGCACCCAAACCCAAGAAGGCCGCGGCTCCCAAGGCCAAGCCGGCCGCTAAGAAAGCATCCGCCGCCGCCAAGAAGTGAATCACCTAGCGACGAGTCAACACACACACCAACAACAACACTGTCCACCCCTCGGAGACGGGGGCACTCGGCTCAGACGGTTGGAGAGCAGTCACCGCTAAAACCTCTATTCGTAAAAAGCCCTTTTCAGGGCTACCATTCTCTTCGTCGATATGAACCGTTTCCGTACTATCCGCCTAGTGAGTAGGTGAACGATTGCCAAAAAAGTCTAGAGAATAAATAAATAAATGACTTCCATTAAACCTAATTATTTATATATAAATTATTATGTCCTGTTTCTTTTTTATTAGGTACCTACCTGAGGTGAGCGGACGCAGAGCGAGGAGATCCGGTGGTCACACGAAAGTATGTGTGAAGGGGTAGTGGTGTAGCAGTAGTTACACGTGATCAGTGCATGATTTCGAAATATGAACTGAAGGTCAAGTAATAATAACGAATGATTGTTTAAAGGGAAAGAAAACAATAAACATTCTCCAGTCGGGGTGGTGCTATGGTCCGGGGGAGGACGTGACGCTGCTGCTCTCGGGTGCCTGCTCTTTGCGCGTCGTCGCGTAATTATTATTAATACATAGTTGGTTAATTAATTAATCGTAGATTTATGAATTGATTTAAAGTGCAGTGCAGTGCAGTGTTTTTGTATAGTTTCTGCTCGAATATTAGGTATCGTTGCATGCATGTACCTACGTTAGTTCATTGAAATGAGCAAGTGGAAATATTAATATTGATTATTAAGTGACTGGTGTTTCTTTTTTTAAAAAAAAATAATAATTAGGTATAGGTATTATGGAGAGTGCGCATTCGATTGAATGGTGATAGTTCCGATACAGGTAAGATAGGTACCTACCTACCTACCTACAATACGTAGTTTGTTGTTAATATTTGATGCGTAGTTCGGGGCATCCGTCGAGTGCGTGTCGCGGTGCAGTGCGAAAGACGCCGACGGCAGGAGAATTATTATCAAAAAATGACTAGGTATATTATGTACGTGAGGTAGGTACCTACCTAGTGACATAATATTGTAATAGTATATTATTATTATGTATATAATGTGATTTGATAGAACATAATATACCTATTATTTAAAACACAATTGAGTTTCTTCTGAAAAACAAAGAAACGACAATAATTGATGTTTATACTTTTATCACTAACTGAATTGATTTTATCTAATTTATCATTTACTATTATTAGCTGTCAATATCCAAAATGCCATCTATTGAAATTAAAGTGAAGCAAAACAGAACCAAGGAACGTACCTACACGGTACTTTCTTACATGTATAGGTATACCTATCTGCAGTGTCGCTATAATAATATTAGGTATATCAAAGGTAGGTAGGTAGGTACCCCCACCTACCTATCTTCTGTAGGGTGCATGCGGGATGGTGCGGCATTCGTACGAAACGTGAAACCGTGGTGGCGATCTCACATGGACATATTATGTGTTTATATTAGGTAAGTACCTATATTATCATAATATTATTAGGTAGGTACATGTTTACCGAAGGCGAACGAGAGAAACGTTTCATGGTGAAGGTGAGTGGTGGCCCTGAAAAGGGCCGTTTGTACGATAGTCTGGATAACAGCTGCTGATTTAACCTCCGAAACCGTAGAGGGTGCGTCCCTGCCTCTTGAGGGCGTAGACGACGTCCATGGCGGTGACGGTCTTCCTCTTGGCGTGCTCGGTGTAGGTGACGGCGTCGCGGATGACGTTCTCGAGGAACACCTTCAACACGCCCCTGGTCTCCTCGTAGATCAGTCCCGAGATACGCTTCACTCCACCGCGACGTGCAAGACGGCGGATGGCTGGCTTCGTGATTCCCTGGATGTTATCGCGGAGAACCTTCCTGTGACGCTTGGCGCCTCCTTTCCCCAGACCCTTTCCTCCTTTGCCGCGACCTGTCATCTTTCTTCTTCAGTTGCTGTGGTTAGTCGAGAAATGCGACGAGTGCCTCGCTCCGTGGTAGAATCGAGTGTGTGTGCCGGCCCCATACGGGGGACCCGTATTTATACTAAATCGGCGCGCAGACATTGCACCGTTTCTCAAAATGTAGTGTGTAGGATCGATCGAAAAACAAAGAAGAAGAAGAAAAAAAAATCGAAACTTAGTATTATGCGGCCGTTGTACGTACCTATACATAAGTATATTTAATTTATGTAGTTAGGTATGTACCTATATAAAATGTGTTTTCGTAAACGCTGAATATGTTTTTGTGTTATTCAAGTTCGAAGAGGAGTTTATAATATTATCAAAAATCACTATCGGTACCTACTACTTTACCTACCTACCGTTTGATACGGAGGAAATTGATATTCCTTTTATTTTAAAAATGTGTCATGTTCTTATTTTTTTTGTTTTGTTATTATTATGTCGATCTGTAGAAATATCGTATTTTAAATGTTGTTACTCTAAAATCTTTTATGTTATTCTTTCATACCTAATTATCATTTAGACAAATTTGATGTAGGTAATTATTTTATCTAATGAAATTTCGCTTAATTTTAGAGCAACACAAACGAGAAAGTCTTTAAGAAAACACATTACGTGTACATAATAATAATATAAAAACGTTTCTACACAACATTATTCGATTGAAATGTTAAATTATTATTTATGTGAAAAGTTGTAATTATAGGCAAATTTTACGACGTGTATAGGTAGAGGTAGGTGGTACGATTCATATAGGTACAGTGGATACCTATTTTACTGCCGTTTTTGTTTGTTCCGCTTTGAGTAATTTGGGAGTGAGAAAAATAAATAAAAAAAATAGCGCTAACGTAGGTACACACGGTCGGTCGGGTGCGTTTACATTAAAAAAATAAAAGTTTTTTTTTTTTCCCGCCAATTCTATTCGGAGCGGTTGCAAAGTTTGCGAAGCTTTGTACGTTGTCTGCGAACGCTTTCGTCCGCACCGTTCGCTTTTAGCGTAAAGCGATAAACAGTTTGTATAAAATAGGGTCGTCCGTCGGTCGCGGTATCGAGATCGATCGATCGAATTATCGTCGAATCAACTACCCGAGATGGCACGTACGAAGCAAACAGCCCGCAAGTCGACAGGAGGGAAGGCCTGAGCAGCTTGCAGCCCACACCGCGCCGTCACAAGGACTCTTTCGAGGATATACCCACACAGTTCTTTTCAGAGCTAAATTACATAACGTTTCGCTATACACAGCTCTTTTCAGAGCTAAAACGTTTCGCTTTCACGCGCACTTTACCTACTTACTTTTCCCCTGGCTGTTCTTGAACAGACAGGCACTTTTTTATTTTATTAATTTGTATTTTTTTTGTTAATTTACAGGTACAACGGACAAGAAGATGGGCCCCGTCGCCCCCCCACAGGGGGAGGTCGTGAGGAAGCCCAGGATAGTGGAAGTACCCAACCCGGAGGGAGGAGCACCCAAGAAGGTCTTCGAGGTCCAGCTTGTTGCCGGCGCCTCGAAGGAAGAAGTGTGGAGTCACGTCCAGAGGGCGTACTCCACCCTCATGGCCGAGGGGGCCGAGAAGATGGACTGGCAGGTCCCCAAGAATCCTGCCAAAAGGAAGAAGACCGATGAGCCGCCTGCCCACGCCTCGACGTCAAACAAGTACGCAGCGCTGCCCGAAGTCAGCGAGGGGGCGGGCCATGGGGCCACGAAGAAGAAGAGACCGTCGAGGATCCCTCCGGTCGTGCTGAAGGTGGGCGAGATGACCCACCTCACCATGGTAGCTCTGATCAAGAGCTACTGCAAGGCACCCATGACGGTGACCTACATCTCCGGAGGAAGGGCCTCCGTAAGGACAAGCACCTCCCAGGACAGGGAGGCTCTATTGAAGGGACTGCGTGAGAAGGATCACCAGTTCCACACCTTCTCCACGGCCGAGGAGAAGATGAAGAAGACGGTGATCCGGGGACTCCCTACCCTGGACGTCGAGGAGATAGCGGAGGACATCCGAGAGCAGGGACTGGATGTCCAGAAAGTCGTCAGGATGACGACCAAGGGAGCCGGAGCGATATATATCGCCTACTTCGGAGCTGAGCAGCAGATGGGCGTCGTGAAGGACACCCTAAGAGTCATCTGCAGCTGCAGGGTCAAGCTGGACAGGTACAGGCCCAGAGGTGCGACAGCAGGAACGCAGTGCTTCCGGTGCCAGGCCTTCGGGCACGCCGCGAGGAACTGCAACCACACGGCGCGCTGCGTCAAGTGCAAGGAGCAGCACCCCACGAGTGAGTGCCCGAAGAAGTCGAGAGAGGAGCCGGCTGACTGCTGCAACTGCGGAGGTCAGCACCCGGCCAACTACCGCCAGTGTCCCAAGAGGCAGCAGTACGTGGCATCGGTGAGCGCCCGGACACGCCGCCCACAGCCCCAGACGAGGAGTTGGAGCGAGGTAGTGAGAGGACCGGCCCTACTACCCACACCCGCCCAGCCAGCAACGCCCAAGGAGAGGCCAGCGGCACCCGCGTCCGCCCCCAGGACCGCTACGGCGCCCCCACGCCGCCCACAACAGCAGGAGCCCGAGGAAACGTCCACGAGTGAGCTCGTAACGTTACTACGCACGGTGATGGCCATCAAGCCCAGACTAAACCAGTGCAAAACCAGGCTCGAGAAGGCTCTAGTCATACTAGAGCTTATCGAGAGCCTGGAGTGAAGTGTGCACCCCCCCTGGGGCAAGTGTAGTGAAGTGCAGTGAGGAACACAATGTCTAGTACAATTGACAGTGACAATGCGACTAGTTACTCAGTGTCTCACGGCACGAGTGTGAATGTGTTACAGTGGAACGCGCGCAGCATCCGGGCACCCGGCAAGCTGGACGAGCTGAGGCACGTTGCTGAATATACAGGTATGGATGTATTGCTTATTAGTGAAACATGTTTAGTGCCAGAGGTCAGGGCTAACATCCCCGACTTTCTCACCTATCGCTGCGATAGGAGTTCAGGTACGCGAGGCGGCGGTGCCGCTATCTTTATTAGAGAGAGCGTGCGTCACACACTCTTAGCGGTACCCGCGATAGACGGGGTAGAAGCAGTTGCCGTACTGCTACACCTCGACCGACATGACATCGTCATAGTTTCGGTATATGTACCTCCCAGTGCCGACATTGAGGAGTGTCTCGACGTATGTATGGCGCTCGGGTCGAAAGTCGTAATGGCCGGAGACCTGAACGCCCGTCATACGATGTGGAACTGTAACTCTACCAATGCGAAGGGTAGAGCTATTGAGAAATATGTCACTAAGCATGTTAACATGTCTGTGTATTGGCCTGATTCACCCACCTACTATAGGAAGGGCTGTATCCCTTCCACTCTTGACATCCAAGTGGTCAAAGGCACGGGAGACTTGCTCTCGTCGCCCCGCACTCAGTGCACCATGTACTCGGACCATATGCCCGTTACTTTCAGCATAGACGCGACGTATACGAGACTCACTCGTATCACGTACGACTACTCGAAAGCGGACTGGGAAGGATACCGCCTGAACACCGCACGGGAGCTGGAGGGGCGCGACAGTGTCCCCCAGTCTCGTGAGGAAATAGACAAGGCAGTGGAAACACTGACCACGGTTCTCACGGAGAACCGAGCCCAGTATGTTCCCCTGCGTCCCCACTCCTTCTACAAACCCCCGCCCCCCGAGATCCAGGAGCTGATTCGGCTACGGAACGGCTCAAGGCGGCGGTGGCAGCGCACCCACGATCCCGAGGACAAAGCGTTCGTCAACCACCTCCAGAAGGTGATCAGATCATCGCTCCAGACGCACAAGAATGATCAATGGCAGAGCAGACTCTCCCGAGTCTCGCCAGGGGACCACACGGCCCTCTGGCCAGTGGTACGATCTCTCAAGAAGAGATACGATACCATCCCACCCCTGAAGACCGACGTCGGTCTAGCAACGTCCGACGCTGAAAAGGCGGATGCCCTAGCGGACGCCTACGTGCAGACGTACCAGATCACTGGGGGTCTGCACGATGACGTCACGGACGCGATAGTGAACGACACTGTCGCCTCACTATCGGACGAGCGCCCGTCAATAGACGACATCAGTCTAGTGACCCCGAGGGAAGTAAGCCGAATCGTCAGGGGCCTCAAAAGAGGAAAAGCTCCAGGCATCGACACCATCCATGGCTGCCTTATACAGCGTTTACCTCTCAGAGGTATAATCTTCCTCACGAAGATTTTCAACGCCTGCCTCATCCAAGGGTACTACCCGGACGGATGGAAAACAGGCAGAGTAGTCCCGGTGCACAAACCGGGAAAGGATCCCTCCATCCCATCCAGCTACCGACCCATCAGCCTCCTATCCATACTGGGTAAGGTCTTCGAAAAGACCATATTCACCAGGCTGACCCAACACCACACGTCTCACGACACACTCCAGCCTGAACAGTTCGGTTTTAGACAACACCACTCTACCACACAACAGCTGATCCGAGTGACAGAACAGGTGACGAAAGGCTTCAACACCAAGTCCCATACGGGCATGGTCCTGTTGGACCTGGAAAAAGCCTTCGACACCGTTTGGCACGAGGGTCTATTACACAAACTCATCGTTACACGAACTCCAGATTACCTAGTTCAGATAATAAAATCCTACCTCACAGACAGGCACTTTGTCGTGTCTGTGAGACAGGCACAGTCCACCCCGAGAGACGTCCCTATGGGCGTACCTCAGGGCAGCATCCTAGGCCCCGCCCTGTTCAACATATACACACATGACATTCCCCAATCGCCACACACAAACATCGCCCTATACGCCGACGATGCTGCGGTGCTGGCAACATCGCACGCAGACTACCAAGTCGGACGGTATCTCCAGGTCGCACTGGACCGTCTCGCTGACTTTTACAGAAGGTGGAGGCTAAAAGTCAACGAATCTAAGACGGAGGGGGTGATGTTCACGCACAGACGTAGATTAACACTCCCACACGTCCGTATGGGCCGAGAGTCCGTGGAATGGCGCGGAGAGGTCAAGTACCTCGGCGTCATCCTGGACGCAAAGCTCACATGGAAATCCCACATAGAAAGGGCGGTCACCAAGGCGAGAGCCGGGTCACTAGCCCTGTATCCCGTCTTCAACAGACAAAGCGCCCTCACGGCGTCTACAAAACTACAAATATACAAACAACTCATCCGACCGGTATTAACATACGCCTGCCCGGTATGGAACAGCGCAGCTCAAACACACCACACTCGCGCTCAGAGAATACAAAACAGAGCATTCAAAATCATATACAACACGCACCCTCGCCAAAACCTAACAAGACTGCACAACAGAGTCAGGGAAGACACACTACTCGAACACTGCATGAATCTCACACGTAAATTCTACAAGAGCATAGACAGGCACGACAATCCACTGATTAGGAATCTCGGCCAGTACACAATAGATGAACTACCCTTCAGGTACAGACATCGTATGCCGAAGCACAGGCTTCTCATATGATATGTACATCCACGCCTGTTGACAGCCGCGCGAGGAACGAAAGGAGCCCCCAGGCAGACAATAAGTTGCCCCAAAATGATCTCGCGATTATTTTTCGGCAACCCCCCTAACGTAAGTGCTAATCTGTTTGCCTATGTTTCAGGAGCAGATCCAGCAGAAACTAATATTAATCATTTTCTTCCCTTCTAGGCTAATGAAATATCTAAGGCAGATCCGGGGTAGCCGGATCAACATAATATATTATTAAGACAAGTCCGGGGTAGCCGGACCATTCAAATAATTAAGTCGACTCATAACTGGTGGGTTTTTTTGCATGGGTTCAATTCCCATTTTTTACCATCAGTTTAGTTATGTTTAAGTTAAATCGAGGTGTGCGTGGATGGAACTGGTGGCTCTGAAAGGGGAACGTAAAGGAACGTAAAGCTTAAAGTCGCGTTAACATTTTATAATTTAGTAACTTAAAACCATTTATTGGTACGCCGGCTGGATGTTATTGGGCATGATGGTGACAGTCGTCCGGAGGAGCAAAGGAAAACGCAGGTCAAACCAACACACCCACAAAACAGAAGATGTAAGGGCCACAGAGCCCACTTAACACATGACGTACATTATTTTTTTTCAGGTACACACCACCACCATGACCTACTGACATACGACAATGACCGACAAGATGCATAATGGCTCAGTCCAGTGCGCATCGACATCACACTAACAAACATGTTATCTCTTTCAGGTATACACGAACACATTAACACACGCACTCATTCATTCATTCCGTCGCGGTATCGAGGATATATCCAGACACTTCAAAGATGGCACGTACCAAGCAGACAGCCCGCAAATCGACAGGAGGGAAGGCCCCCAGGAAGCAGCTCGCCACGAAGGCAGCCCGCAAGAGCGCACCCGCCACCGGAGGCGTGAAGAAGCCCCATCGTTACAGGCCCGGCACGGTCGCTCTTCGTGAGATCCGTCGCTACCAGAAGAGCACCGAGTTGCTCATCCGCAAGCTGCCCTTCCAGCGCCTCGTCCGTGAGATCGCTCAGGACTTCAAGACCGACCTGCGCTTCCAGAGCTCCGCCGTGATGGCTCTCCAGGAGGCCAGCGAGGCTTACCTCGTCGGTCTGTTCGAAGACACCAACCTGTGCGCTATCCACGCCAAGCGCGTCACCATCATGCCCAAGGACATCCAGCTGGCGAGACGCATCCGCGGGGAGCGTGCTTAAGCCCGGGCTTTATATTTCTTTTTTTTTCCTACGTTCTAAACGGCCCTTTTCAGGGCCACCATTGTGTATCCGTATCGTTTCGCACACACACTGTATTTGGCTACCCTCTCTATCTTGTATGATCAACTATGAATTATAATAATATTATGTAGGTACATGTTATTATATCGAGAATAATGACTCAGGATCGAACTTAATTTAAAAAAAAGTCGAATTCACTAAATAATTGCACGTTTGCGGTACCTATTTATTGCTTTTACTTATCTTATATAAATATAATTTTAGTTATCATGAATGCAATCGTACTGAATTATTGCACGTTTGTGTGCCCCTTAATATTATTTTGAATTCTATTTATTTTTTAAAAAATGATTCTCTCTCATAAAGCTTAGTGCTTGTGTTTAGAGAGTGTTTTGACTAACTTGATTTGTAATAGTCATATTATCTTATTATTGAGCCTATAAAATTAAAATGTAAAACATACAATGACGCCAGTATTTAGGAACATCTAGGACGAGAAGAATACAAGATGATGATATGTTTTTCTGTTACTTTTTGTATTCGACATTGTATACCTATTAATAGTAGGTATTCTTCGTTTTTGTATTCGACATTGTATACCTATTAATAGTAGGTATTCTTCGTTGGCAAGCCAAAGTGTCGCCGTGTACTCACTAATAAATAAATATTTCATAAAATAAATGATCATACAATCGAGCGGTGCGTGCGAAACGTTTTACGGATCTAACTGGTGGCCCTGAAAAGGGCCTTTTATATAATCCATTGCGGTGGTGGTGTAATCCTTTGCGGTGAAGGCTTACGCCTTCTTCTCGGTCTTCTTGGGCAGAAGGACTGCTTGGATGTTAGGCAGGACACCTCCCTGGGCGATTGTCACCCCGGAGAGAAGCTTGTTCAACTCCTCGTCGTTGCGGATGGCCAGCTGGAGATGCCTCGGGATGATTCTGGTCTTCTTGTTGTCGCGGGCGGCGTTGCCTGCCAACTCCAACACTTCGGCTGCCAAATATTCCATGACGGCGGCCAGGTAGACGGGTGCTCCTGCTCCCACCCTCTCGGCGTAGTTGCCCTTCCTCAGGAGACGGTGGATACGACCGACTGGGAACTGGAGCCCGGCACGGTTTGAGCGTGACTTTGCCTTCCCCTTGACCTTGCCTCCTTTACCGCGTCCAGACATGCTTGCTGATAGATTGGTAGAGTAGTAGACTTGTTAACGAAGCGATGAGATACTCTCTCGATGAAAAATTTTAAAGAGAGAGAGAGAAACGCGCGTAGCGCGGTTCGAGCGCGCGTAGCGTGCGTTTATTTAGTCGAAAAGGAGTTGAGTTTACTTGAATGTGTTGCTTGAGTGTTGAAAATTTTCCGCGGACTGGGCCCGTGCCATTATACGGATTTCTACTTGTGGTTGTGATTTCATGTGGTATGTATTGAGTGTGTATGCGCGATACAAGTGTGTTCGTGGGAGAAGCTACGTTAGTGTATGTGTCGTGAGGTGTGTGGTGATGTGATAGTCTGTTTGTGAGTTGTAAGTGCAGAGTGTGGTGTGTGAGTGAGGTGTGTTTGTCTGGACGCGTTTTCGTCGGCTGGTCGGACACCCTTCTGATGTCCTCTGTGTAGTGGTCTCCATCCTTCTGATGGTCCTTGAAGATCGTTGCTGGCCGTGCCTCTGCCCAAGTGTGACCGAGAAGAAGGCGTTGGACTGAAATAATAAACGGTTAAGCAAAAAACAAAAGCGAGACATGAATGAAATTGCAATCTGCGAGAGGTTGTGTTAACGCGAAGTTAATTTAGGTATGCAAGTGAAGTTACTCGCGACTTTGGTACCACCATATTCATATAAAAGGCCCCCTTCAGGGATTTTTCTTCTTATGCCCCACTGCTGGTAAAAAGCCCCACGGCATAAAAACCCAGCAGCGGCGCTAACTTAAGATAGGCTAATACAATATATTTTGCGGTCGGGTTATGCCCGGCCGCGGCTCTTAAGTTATTTGAAAATTAATAACAATCTGAAATAAGAAATGATTAGGCTGAAAGTGAAAGGTTAGTGTTACCTGAAAAGAATTTTGATTAATACGACAACTTACTCAAGGCTGTCCATGAGCTCTAGTATGACGAGAGCCTTCTCCATCTTGTTTTTGCATGCAGCCAGCCTGGGTTTGATCTCCATGATCAACCTGACGAGCTGGAGCAGTTCGCTGGGGTCCTCTTCGGCCGCTTGTCTCCTCTCTGCAGGTACGGGCGCTGCTCTGGCCGCGGGCGCGGCGGCTGGGGGGGGCGCTGTCGTCTGGGCGGTGGGTGGCTGCGGGGCGCGTCTAGACGGCCCTCTCACCACATCACTCCAGTTCCTGGTCGTCTTCTTCGGAATGGATGCCACGTACTCCTGTCTCTTCGGGCACCGGCTGAAGTTGGCTGGGTGTGGGCCCCCACAGTTACAGCACACTGCGGGCTCCTCTCTTGTCTTCTTGGGGCACTCACTCGTGACGTGAGCCCCCTGGCATTTCACGCACCTCACAGCGTGATTGCAGTGCTTCGCTGCATGGCCGAAGGACTGGCACCTGAAGCACTGGGTCCCGGCTCGGCCTCTCGGTCTGTATTTCTCCACTTGCACCCTGCAGTGGCAGATCACCTTCAATGAGTCTTTCACGAGACCCATCTGTTGGTCGTGGGGGAAGTATGCGATGTACATCGCACTTCCCTGTGACCGGGTCGTCATTCTGACGACCTTGGTGACGTTGAGGTCCTGGGCCCTCAAGTCCTCTTCAATTTCGGACACGTCCAGTGGCGGCAGACCCCGGATGACCGTCTTCTTCAGCTTCTCCGCCTCCGTGGAGAAGGTGTGGAAGGGGAAATTCCTTTCCCTCAGCGCCTTGAGCAGCGACTCCCTGTCGGCCGCTGTGGTGAGGTTCACGGAGGCCCTCCCTCCGGAAATATACTTCATCGTAAACGATGAAGTAGGCGACGTGTTTTCCTTGATGAGTCCCATCACCTGGTTGTGGGTCATCTCACCAAGCCTTACGATGACGGGCGGGAGTCTACTCGTCCGTGGTGACGGCCTCGCCCCTTCGCGCACCTCAGGTAGTGCGCTGAATTTGTTCGCCAGCGGTGTCGCGTTCGCTGGGCCCTCAGCTTTCTTCTTCTTGGCGGGGCTCTTCGGCACCTGCCACTCGGCCATCTCTGATGAAAAATTTTTATCCGGACCCCTCGTTTAAACGACGTTCGGTTCACGCGCGCGCGGCGGCGGATCAGTCCCCCACCCGTCTCCTCGATCGGCCGACGACTCGACAAAATGGGGTGCGCTGGCCGTACTGAATCACACATAGCAGCCGTTTACTACCACGAACAACTGACTATCTACCACGAATCGAGATGCCACCAAAGACTAGCGGAAAGGCAGCGAAGAAGTCGGGCAAGGCCCAGAAGAACATCTCCAAGGGGGACAAGAAGAAGTCCAAGCGCAGGAGGAAGGAGAGCTACGCCATCTACATTTACAAAGTGCTGAAACAGGTGCACCCCGACACCGGCATCAGCAGCAAGGCGATGAGCATCATGAACAGCTTCGTCAACGACATCTTCGAACGCATCGCCGCCGAGGCTAGCCGTCTCGCCCACTACAACAAGAGGTCGACCATCACCAGCAGGGAGATCCAGACCGCCGTGCGCCTCCTCCTGCCCGGTGAGCTCGCCAAGCACGCCGTCAGCGAAGGAACCAAGGCCGTCACCAAATACACCAGCTCCAAGTAGACAAGCACACTCGCCCGCTCTTCTATTCTTACAAAAAAAAGGCCCTTTTCAGGGCCGCCATGTTGATCTATAGAACGTTTCGATCTCACGCCTCCGATTTTCTCTCTTGCCCATTGATTTTTAGATGTTTTAAATGCATCGCATAGAAGGTAAGGGAATAAACATTATAATATCATACAGATAGTTTGCAGGTAATTTCGTACCCGCATTTATTATTGTGTAGCGATAGCCGATTGAATAGATATTATATTTTTTGTGGAAAGGATGAAAGCGTTCACACTGACCACTGAATGTTGGCGGTTATTATGTGAACTCATATATCCCGTTGGTCCTCCTGCGTGCCCTTTAGACATTTTGTGTAGGTCGAACGATAAAATAAGTAATAGAATGGATTATTAATTTATCTACATAGATTACAGACCGTCTGGGTTTTCATTTTTATCGAAGAGGGAACAACACTAGACAGACACCGTACGTGTTACGTTCGATCGTGCGCTTAGATGACCGCACCGCCCCAATACAAAAACCTTTCAATAGTGAATGAAGGATGGTTCTAATATATTATGGGTGATTGATTGAAAGATAGACGATACCGGCTAGTATGCATAATATTATAATATAGAGCATCACATTCGTCATCAGCCGTCTGATTAGTGTGTGTGTTATAATAGAAACGGCTAGGCGAAGTTTCGTTATACACGCCTTGTGAGGCGGGGCGGTACCGTCTCGATACGATCCGTGTGTGATCGAAGGAGCACTCGGTACACAGTTCGACTGAATACGTCCTATAACGACGATAATATTACAATATAAACCGATAATAAATCGAAAATAGTGATTTTCGATAAAAGAAAGAGAGAACATTCGAGATGGCAACGTTCGTACGTAGTAGGCCGCCTCGTCTTCGCCGAACGAGGGTGCACCGTGCTACACCTCGCACCTTCGGAGGCCGTTTGCTTCGTTCCTCGAAACGGGGCGCTATTCTCGGGCCTCGGAAACTCTAGAGCACGTATCGGAGCGCCGTTTACGGATCCAGTTCGGGAACCGAGCTCGATATTTTAACGGATGAACTTGGATTGAGTACGAGGTTACCTCCCCCGTTCGACAGTTTTCCATAATCAACGTCCCGCAACGGGAAAACTGGCCGACTTGTACGGTTCCCGGTTCGATTTTCGGATGGACCGATGTCCACGGGTTCCGTTGGGAGCGCTCAATCGCCTAAAAGGGCGCAAATCGTCAAAAAATCAAACGAAACGAGCGAGGGTGGTAACAGAGATCGCTCCGTTTTCAGACGTCGAACAACGACGAGAAATCTAACGTGTTCGCTCCGCGGCCGTCATCTATTTCGGCGTTGAATCTCCCCCCCTCTCGCCGCCTCATCGTTTCACCGATACCACTCGCTACACGCTTCGTATATATACTTACCTACCTACAAACTACAAAATGGCGGACGCATCTACAGCACCTGCGGCGGCATCTCCAGTTCCCGCTACCCCGGCGAAGAAGGCCAAGGCTTCCGCGGCCAGCAAGAAGCCCAAGGCGAAACCCACCCATCCTAAGACGAGCGAGATGGTCAACAGCGCAATCAAGGAGTTGAAGGAGCGCGGAGGTTCCTCTCTCCAGGCCATCAAGAAATACATCGCCGCCAACTACAAGGTCGACGCCGACAAACTCGCCCCGTTCATCAAGAAGTACCTGAAGGGAGCCGTCGAGTCCGGCGCCCTCGTTCAGACCAAGGGCAAGGGAGCGTCCGGTTCCTTCAAGCTGGAAGCCAAAGCGAAGGCCTCCTCGGCCGCCGCCAAGAAACCGAAGGCGGCCAAGAAGCCCAAAGCACCCAAGGAGAAGAAGCCCGCCGGCGAGAAGGTGGCCAAGAAGAAGCCCGCCGCCAAGAAAGCCGCTGCAGCTGCCAAGACCAAGAAGGCCGCCTCTCCCGCTAAGAAGGCAGCGCCCGCCAAGAAGGCTCCTGCCAAGCCCAAGAGCCCCACCAAGGCGAAGAAGAGCGCCAAGCCGCCCACCAAGAAGCCCAAGGCACCCAAACCCAAGAAGGCCGCGGCTCCCAAGGCCAAGCCGGCCGCTAAGAAAGCATCCGCCGCCGCCAAGAAGTGAATCACCTAGCGACGAGTCAACACACACACCAACAACAACACTGTCCACCCCTCGGAGACGGGGGCACTCGGCTCAGACGGTTGGAGAGCAGTCACCGCTAAAACCTCTATTCGTAAAAAGCCCTTTTCAGGGCTACCATTCTCTTCGTCGATATGAACCGTTTCCGTACTATCCGCCTAGTGAGTAGGTGAACGATTGCCAAAAAAGTCTAGAGAATAAATAAATAAATGACTTCCATTAAACCTAATTATTTATATATAAATTATTATGTCCTGTTTCTTTTTTATTAGGTACCTACCTGAGGTGAGCGGACGCAGAGCGAGGAGATCCGGTGGTCACACGAAAGTATGTGTGAAGGGGTAGTGGTGTAGCAGTAGTTACACGTGATCAGTGCATGATTTCGAAATATGAACTGAAGGTCAAGTAATAATAACGAATGATTGTTTAAAGGGAAAGAAAACAATAAACATTCTCCAGTCGGGGTGGTGCTATGGTCCGGGGGAGGACGTGACGCTGCTGCTCTCGGGTGCCTGCTCTTTGCGCGTCGTCGCGTAATTATTATTAATACATAGTTGGTTAATTAATTAATCGTAGATTTATGAATTGATTTAAAGTGCAGTGCAGTGCAGTGTTTTTGTATAGTTTCTGCTCGAATATTAGGTATCGTTGCATGCATGTACCTACGTTAGTTCATTGAAATGAGCAAGTGGAAATATTAATATTGATTATTAAGTGACTGGTGTTTCTTTTTTTAAAAAAAAATAATAATTAGGTATAGGTATTATGGAGAGTGCGCATTCGATTGAATGGTGATAGTTCCGATACAGGTAAGATAGGTACCTACCTACCTACCTACCTACAATACGTAGTTTGTTGTTAATATTTGATGCGTAGTTCGGGGCATCCGTCGAGTGCGTGTCGCGGTGCAGTGCGAAAGACGCCGACGGCAGGAGAATTATTATCAAAAAATGACTAGGTATATTATGTACGTGAGGTAGGTACCTACCTAGTGACATAATATTGTAATAGTATATTATTATTATGTATATAATGTGATTTGATAGAACATAATATACCTATTATTTAAAACACAATTGAGTTTCTTCTGAAAAACAAAGAAACGACAATAATTGATGTTTATACTTTTATCACTAACTGAATTGATTTTATCTAATTTATCATTTACTATTATTAGCTGTCAATATCCAAAATGCCATCTATTGAAATTAAAGTGAAGCAAAACAGAACCAAGGAACGTACCTACACGGTACTTTCTTACATGTATAGGTATACCTATCTGCAGTGTCGCTATAATAATATTAGGTATATCAAAGGTAGGTAGGTAGGTACCCCCACCTACCTATCTTCTGTAGGGTGCGGCATTCGTACGAAACGTGAAACCGTGGTGGCGATCTCACATGGACATATTATGTGTTTATATTAGGTAAGTACCTATATTATCATAATATTATTAGGTAGGTACATGTTTACCGAAGGCGAACGAGAGAAACGTTTCATGGTGAAGGTGAGTGGTGGCCCTGAAAAGGGCCGTTTGTACGATAGTCTGGATAACAGCTGCTGATTTAACCTCCGAAACCGTAGAGGGTGCGTCCCTGCCTCTTGAGGGCGTAGACGACGTCCATGGCGGTGACGGTCTTCCTCTTGGCGTGCTCGGTGTAGGTGACGGCGTCGCGGATGACGTTCTCGAGGAACACCTTCAACACGCCCCTGGTCTCCTCGTAGATCAGTCCCGAGATACGCTTCACTCCACCGCGACGTGCAAGACGGCGGATGGCTGGCTTCGTGATTCCCTGGATGTTATCGCGGAGAACCTTCCTGTGACGCTTGGCGCCTCCTTTCCCCAGACCCTTTCCTCCTTTGCCGCGACCTGTCATCTTTCTTCTTCAGTTGCTGTGGTTAGTCGAGAAATGCGACGAGTGCCTCGCTCCGTGGTAGAATCGAGTGTGTGTGCCGGCCCCATACGGGGGACCCGTATTTATACTAAATCGGCGCGCAGACATTGCACCGTTTCTCAAAATGTAGTGTGTAGGATCGATCGAAAAACAAAGAAGAAGAAGAAAAAAAAATCGAAACTTAGTATTATGCGGCCGTTGTACGTACCTATACATAAGTATATTTAATTTATGTAGTTAGGTATGTACCTATATAAAATGTGTTTTCGTAAACGCTGAATATGTTTTTGTGTTATTCAAGTTCGAAGAGGAGTTTATAATATTATCAAAAATCACTATCGGTACCTACTACTTTACCTACCTACCGTTTGATACGGAGGAAATTGATATTCCTTTTATTTTAAAAATGTGTCATGTTCTTATTTTTTTTGTTTTGTTATTATTATGTCGATCTGTAGAAATATCGTATTTTAAATGTTGTTACTCTAAAATCTTTTATGTTATTCTTTCATACCTAATTATCATTTAGACAAATTTGATGTAGGTAATTATTTTATCTAATGAAATTTCGCTTAATTTTAGAGCAACACAAACGAGAAAGTCTTTAAGAAAACACATTACGTGTACATAATAATAATATAAAAACGTTTCTACACAACATTATTCGATTGAAATGTTAAATTATTATTTATGTGAAAAGTTGTAATTATAGGCAAATTTTACGACGTGTATAGGTAGAGGTAGGTGGTACGATTCATATAGGTACAGTGGATACCTATTTTACTGCCGTTTTTGTTTGTTCCGCTTTGAGTAATTTGGGAGTGAGAAAAATAAATAAAAAAAATAGCGCTAACGTAGGTACACACGGTCGGTCGGGTGCGTTTACATTAAAAAAATAAAAGTTTTTTTTTTTTCCCGCCAATTCTATTCGGAGCGGTTGCAAAGTTTGCGAAGCTTTGTACGTTGTCTGCGAACGCTTTCGTCCGCACCGTTCGCTTTTAGCGTAAAGCGATAAACAGTTTGTATAAAATAGGGTCGTCCGTCGGTCGCGGTATCGATCGATCGAATTATCGTCGAATCAACTACCCGAGATGGCACGTACGAAGCAAACAGCCCGCAAGTCGACAGGAGGGAAGGCCTGAGCAGCTTGCAGCCCACACCGCGCCGTCACAAGGACTCTTTCGAGGATATACCCACACAGTTCTTTTCAGAGCTAAATTACATAACGTTTCGCTATACACAGCTCTTTTCAGAGCTAAAACGTTTCGCTTTCACGCGCACTTTACCTACTTACTTTTCCCCTGGCTGTTCTTGAACAGACAGGCACTTTTTTATTTTATTAATTTGTATTTTTTTTGTTAATTTACAGGTACAACGGACAAGAAGATGGGCCCCGTCGCCCCCCCACAGGGGGAGGTCGTGAGGAAGCCCAGGATAGTGGAAGTACCCAACCCGGAGGGAGGAGCACCCAAGAAGGTCTTCGAGGTCCAGCTTGTTGCCGGCGCCTCGAAGGAAGAAGTGTGGAGTCACGTCCAGAGGGCGTACTCCACCCTCATGGCCGAGGGGGCCGAGAAGATGGACTGGCAGGTCCCCAAGAATCCTGCCAAAAGGAAGAAGACCGATGAGCCGCCTGCCCACGCCTCGACGTCAAACAAGTACGCAGCGCTGCCCGAAGTCAGCGAGGGGGCGGGCCATGGGGCCACGAAGAAGAAGAGACCGTCGAGGATCCCTCCGGTCGTGCTGAAGGTGGGCGAGATGACCCACCTCACCATGGTAGCTCTGATCAAGAGCTACTGCAAGGCACCCATGACGGTGACCTACATCTCCGGAGGAAGGGCCTCCGTAAGGACAAGCACCTCCCAGGACAGGGAGGCTCTATTGAAGGGACTGCGTGAGAAGGATCACCAGTTCCACACCTTCTCCACGGCCGAGGAGAAGATGAAGAAGACGGTGATCCGGGGACTCCCTACCCTGGACGTCGAGGAGATAGCGGAGGACATCCGAGAGCAGGGACTGGATGTCCAGAAAGTCGTCAGGATGACGACCAAGGGAGCCGGAGCGATATATATCGCCTACTTCGGAGCTGAGCAGCAGATGGGCGTCGTGAAGGACACCCTAAGAGTCATCTGCAGCTGCAGGGTCAAGCTGGACAGGTACAGGCCCAGAGGTGCGACAGCAGGAACGCAGTGCTTCCGGTGCCAGGCCTTCGGGCACGCCGCGAGGAACTGCAACCACACGGCGCGCTGCGTCAAGTGCAAGGAGCAGCACCCCACGAGTGAGTGCCCGAAGAAGTCGAGAGAGGAGCCGGCTGACTGCTGCAACTGCGGAGGTCAGCACCCGGCCAACTACCGCCAGTGCCCCAAGAGGCAGCAGTACGTGGCATCGGTGAGCGCCCGGACACGCCGCCCACAGCCCCAGACGAGGAGTTGGAGCGAGGTAGTGAGAGGACCGGCCCTACTACCCACACCCGCCCAGCCAGCAACGCCCAAGGAGAGGCCAGCGGCACCCGCGTCCGCCCCCAGGACCACTACGGCGCCCCCACGCCGCCCACAACAGCAGGAGCCCGAGGAAACGTCCACGAGTGAGCTCGTAACGTTACTACGCACGGTGATGGCCATCAAGCCCAGACTAAACCAGTGCAAAACCAGGCTCGAGAAGGCTCTAGTCATACTAGAGCTTATCGAGAGCCTGGAGTGAAGTGTGCACCCCCCCTGGGGCAAGTGTAGTGAAGTGCAGTGAGGAACACAATGTCTAGTACAATTGACAGTGACAATGCGACTAGTTACTCAGTGTCTCACGGCACGAGTGTGAATGTGTTACAGTGGAACGCGCGCAGCATCCGGGCACCCGGCAAGCTGGACGAGCTGAGGCACGTTGCTGAATATACAGGTATGGATGTATTGCTTATTAGTGAAACATGTTTAGTGCCAGAGGTCAGGGCTAACATCCCCGACTTTCTCACCTATCGCTGCGATAGGAGTTCAGGTACGCGAGGCGGCGGTGCCGCTATCTTTATTAGAGAGAGCGTGCGTCACACACTCTTAGCGGTACCCGCGATAGACGGGGTAGAAGCAGTTGCCGTACTGCTACACCTCGACCGACATGACATCGTCATAGTTTCGGTATATGTACCTCCCAGTGCCGACATTGAGGAGTGTCTCGACGTATGTATGGCGCTCGGGTCAAAAGTCGTAATGGCCGGAGACCTGAACGCCCGTCATACGATGTGGAACTGTAACTCTACCAATGCGAAGGGTAGAGCTATTGAGAAATATGTCACTAAGCATGTTAACATGTCTGTGTATTGGCCTGATTCACCCACCTACTATAGGAAGGGCTGTATCCCTTCCACTCTTGACATCCAAGTGGTCAAAGGCACGGGAGACTTGCTCTCGTCGCCCCGCACTCAGTGCACCATGTACTCGGACCATATGCCCGTTACTTTCAGCATAGACGCGACGTATACGAGACTCACTCGTATCACGTACGACTACTCGAAAGCGGACTGGGAAGGATACCGCCTGAACACCGCACGGGAGCTGGAGGGGCGCGACAGTGTCCCCCAGTCTCGTGAGGAAATAGACAAGGCAGTGGAAACACTGACCACGGTTCTCACGGAGAACCGAGCCCAGTATGTTCCCCTGCGTCCCCACTCCTTCTACAAACCCCCGCCCCCCGAGATCCAGGAGCTGATTCGGCTACGGAACGGCTCACGGCGGCGGTGGCAGCGCACCCACGATCCCGAGGACAAAGCGTTCGTCAACCACCTCCAGAAGGTGATCAGATCATCGCTCCAGACGCACAAGAATGATCAATGGCAGAGCAGACTCTCCCGAGTCTCGCCAGGGGACCACACGGCCCTCTGGCCAGTGGTACGATCTCTCAAGAAGAGATACGATACCATCCCACCCCTGAAGACCGACGTCGGTCTAGCAACGTCCGACGCTGAAAAGGCGGATGCCCTAGCGGACGCCTACGTGCAGACGTACCAGATCACTGGGGGTCTGCACGATGACGTCACGGACGCGATAGTGAACGACACTGTCGCCTCACTATCGGACGAGCGCCCGTCAATAGACAACATCAGTCTAGTGACCCCGAGGGAAGTAAGCCGAATCGTCAGGGGCCTCAAAAGAGGAAAAGCTCCAGGCATCGACACCATCCATGGCTGCCTTATACAGCGTTTACCTCTCAGAGGTATAATCTTCCTCACGAAGATTTTCAACGCCTGCCTCATCCAAGGGTACTACCCGGACGGATGGAAAACAGGCAGAGTAGTCCCGGTGCACAAACCGGGAAAGGATCCCTCCATCCCATCCAGCTACCGACCCATCAGCCTCCTATCCATACTGGGTAAGGTCTTCGAAAAGACCATATTCACCAGGCTGACCCAACACCACACGTCTCACGACACACTCCAGCCTGAACAGTTCGGTTTTAGACAACACCACTCTACCACACAACAGCTGATCCGAGTGACAGAACAGGTGACGAAAGGCTTCAACACCAAGTCCCATACGGGCATGGTCCTGTTGGACCTGGAAAAAGCCTTCGACACCGTTTGGCACGAGGGTCTATTACACAAACTCATCGTTACACGAACTCCAGATTACCTAGTTCAGATAATAAAATCCTACCTCACAGACAGGCACTTTGTCGTGTCTGTGAGACAGGCACAGTCCACCCCGAGAGACGTCCCTATGGGCGTACCTCAGGGCAGCATCCTAGGCCCCGCCCTGTTCAACATATACACACATGACATTCCCCAATCGCCACACACAAACATCGCCCTATACGCCGACGATGCTGCGGTGCTGGCAACATCGCACGCAGACTACCAAGTCGGACGGTATCTCCAGGTCGCACTGGACCGTCTCGCTGACTTTTACAGAAGGTGGAGGCTAAAAGTCAACGAATCTAAGACGGAGGGGGTGATGTTCACGCACAGACGTAGATTAACACTCCCACACGTCCGTATGGGCCGAGAGTCCGTGGAATGGCGCGGAGAGGTCAAGTACCTCGGCGTCATCCTGGACGCAAAGCTCACATGGAAATCCCACATAGAAAGGGCGGTCACCAAGGCGAGAGCCGGGTCACTAGCCCTGTATCCCGTCTTCAACAGACAAAGCGCCCTCACGGCGTCTACAAAACTACAAATATACAAACAACTCATCCGACCGGTATTAACATACGCCTGCCCGGTATGGAACAGCGCAGCTCAAACACACCACACTCGCGCTCAGAGAATACAAAACAGAGCATTCAAAATCATATACAACACGCACCCTCGCCAAAACCTAACAAGACTGCACAACAGAGTCAGGGAAGACACACTACTCGAACACTGCATGAATCTCACACGTAAATTCTACAAGAGCATAGACAGGCACGACAATCCACTGATTAGGAATCTCGGCCAGTACACAATAGATGAACTACCCTTCAGGTACAGACATCGTATGCCGAAGCACAGGCTTCTCATATGATATGTACATCCACGCCTGTTGACAGCCGCGCGAGGAACGAAAGGAGCCCCCAGGCAGACAATAAGTTGCCCCAAAATGATCTCGCGATTATTTTTCGGCAACCCCCCTAACGTAAGTGCTAATCTGTTTGCCTATGTTTCAGGAGCAGATCCAGCAGAAACTAATATTAATCATTTTCTTCCCTTCTAGGCTAATGAAATATCTAAGGCAGATCCGGGGTAGCCGGATCAACATAATATATTATTAAGACAAGTCCGGGGTAGCCGGACCATTCAAATAATTAAGTCGACTCATAACTGGTGGGTTTTTTTGCATGGGTTCAATTCCCATTTTTTACCATCAGTTTAGTTATGTTTAAGTTAAATCGAGGTGTGCGTGGATGGAACTGGTGGCTCTGAAAGGGGAACGTAAAGGAACGTAAAGCTTAAAGTCGCGTTAACATTTTATAATTTAGTAACTTAAAACCATTTATTGGTACGCCGGCTGGATGTTATTGGGCATGATGGTGACAGTCGTCCGGAGGAGCAAAGGAAAACGCAGGTCAAACCAACACACCCACAAAACAGAAGATGTAAGGGCCACAGAGCCCACTTAACACATGACGTACATTATTTTTTTTCAGGTACACACCACCACCATGACCTACTGACATACGACAATGACCGACAAGATGCATAATGGCTCAGTCCAGTGCGCATCGACATCACACTAACAAACATGTTATCTCTTTCAGGTATACACGAACACATTAACACACGCACTCATTCATTCATTCCGTCGCGGTATCGAGGATATATCCAGACACTTCAAAGATGGCACGTACCAAGCAGACAGCCCGCAAATCGACAGGAGGGAAGGCCCCCAGGAAGCAGCTCGCCACGAAGGCAGCCCGCAAGAGCGCACCCGCCACCGGAGGCGTGAAGAAGCCCCATCGTTACAGGCCCGGCACGGTCGCTCTTCGTGAGATCCGTCGCTACCAGAAGAGCACCGAGTTGCTCATCCGCAAGCTGCCCTTCCAGCGCCTCGTCCGTGAGATCGCTCAGGACTTCAAGACCGACCTGCGCTTCCAGAGCTCCGCCGTGATGGCTCTCCAGGAGGCCAGCGAGGCTTACCTCGTCGGTCTGTTCGAAGACACCAACCTGTGCGCTATCCACGCCAAGCGCGTCACCATCATGCCCAAGGACATCCAGCTGGCGAGACGCATCCGCGGGGAGCGTGCTTAAGCCCGGGCTTTATATTTCTTTTTTTTTCCTACGTTCTAAACGGCCCTTTTCAGGGCCACCATTGTGTATCCGTATCGTTTCGCACACACACTGTATTTGGCTACCCTCTCTATCTTGTATGATCAACTATGAATTATAATAATATTATGTAGGTACATGTTATTATATCGAGAATAATGACTCAGGATCGAACTTAATTTAAAAAAAAGTCGAATTCACTAAATAATTGCACGTTTGCGGTACCTATTTATTGCTTTTACTTATCTTATATAAATATAATTTTAGTTATCATGAATGCAATCGTACTGAATTATTGCACGTTTGTGTGCCCCTTAATATTATTTTGAATTCTATTTATTTTTTAAAAAATGATTCTCTCTCATAAAGCTTAGTGCTTGTGTTTAGAGAGTGTTTTGACTAACTTGATTTGTAATAGTCATATTATCTTATTATTGAGCCTATAAAATTAAAATGTAAAACATACAATGACGCCAGTATTTAGGAACATCTAGGACGAGAAGAATACAAGATGATGATATGTTTTTCTGTTACTTTTTGTATTCGACATTGTATACCTATTAATAGTAGGTATTCTTCGTTTTTGTATTCGACATTGTATACCTATTAATAGTAGGTATTCTTCGTTGGCAAGCCAAAGTGTCGCCGTGTACTCACTAATAAATAAATATTTCATAAAATAAATGATCATACAATCGAGCGGTGCGTGCGAAACGTTTTACGGATCTAACTGGTGGCCCTGAAAAGGGCCTTTTATATAATCCATTGCGGTGGTGGTGTAATCCTTTGCGGTGAAGGCTTACGCCTTCTTCTCGGTCTTCTTGGGCAGAAGGACTGCTTGGATGTTAGGCAGGACACCTCCCTGGGCGATTGTCACCCCGGAGAGAAGCTTGTTCAACTCCTCGTCGTTGCGGATGGCCAGCTGGAGATGCCTCGGGATGATTCTGGTCTTCTTGTTGTCGCGGGCGGCGTTGCCTGCCAACTCCAACACTTCGGCTGCCAAATATTCCATGACGGCGGCCAGGTAGACGGGTGCTCCTGCTCCCACCCTCTCGGCGTAGTTGCCCTTCCTCAGGAGACGGTGGATACGACCGACTGGGAACTGGAGCCCGGCACGGTTTGAGCGTGACTTTGCCTTCCCCTTGACCTTGCCTCCTTTACCGCGTCCAGACATGCTTGCTGATAGATTGGTAGAGTAGTAGACTTGTTAACGAAGCGATGAGATACTCTCTCGATGAAAAATTTTTATCCGGACCCCTCGTTTAAACGACGTTCGGTTCACGCGCGCGCGGCGGCGGATCAGTCCCCCACCCGTCTCCTCGATCGGCCGACGACTCGACAAAATGGGGTGCGCTGGCCGTACTGAATCACACATAGCAGCCGTTTACTACCACGAACAACTGACTATCTACCACGAATCGAGATGCCACCAAAGACTAGCGGAAAGGCAGCGAAGAAGTCGGGCAAGGCCCAGAAGAACATCTCCAAGGGGGACAAGAAGAAGTCCAAGCGCAGGAGGAAGGAGAGCTACGCCATCTACATTTACAAAGTGCTGAAACAGGTGCACCCCGACACCGGCATCAGCAGCAAGGCGATGAGCATCATGAACAGCTTCGTCAACGACATCTTCGAACGCATCGCCGCCGAGGCTAGCCGTCTCGCCCACTACAACAAGAGGTCGACCATCACCAGCAGGGAGATCCAGACCGCCGTGCGCCTCCTCCTGCCCGGTGAGCTCGCCAAGCACGCCGTCAGCGAAGGAACCAAGGCCGTCACCAAATACACCAGCTCCAAGTAGACAAGCACACTCGCCCGCTCTTCTATTCTTACAAAAAAAAGGCCCTTTTCAGGGCCGCCATGTTGATCTATAGAACGTTTCGATCTCACGCCTCCGATTTTCTCTCTTGCCCATTGATTTTTAGATGTTTTAAATGCATCGCATAGAAGGTAAGGGAATAAACATTATAATATCATACAGATAGTTTGCAGGTAATTTCGTACCCGCATTTATTATTGTGTAGCGATAGCCGATTGAATAGATATTATATTTTTTGTGGAAAGGATGAAAGCGTTCACACTGACCACTGAATGTTGGCGGTTATTATGTGAACTCATATATCCCGTTGGTCCTCCTGCGTGCCCTTTAGACATTTTGTGTAGGTCGAACGATAAAATAAGTAATAGAATGGATTATTAATTTATCTACATAGATTACAGACCGTCTGGGTTTTCATTTTTATCGAAGAGGGAACAACACTAGACAGACACCGTACGTGTTACGTTCGATCGTGCGCTTAGATGACCGCACCGCCCCAATACAAAAACCTTTCAATAGTGAATGAAGGATGGTTCTAATATATTATGGGTGATTGATTGAAAGATAGACGATACCGGCTAGTATGCATAATATTATAATATAGAGCATCACATTCGTCATCAGCCGTCTGATTAGTGTGTGTGTTATAATAGAAACGGCTAGGCGAAGTTTCGTTATACACGCCTTGTGAGGCGGGGCGGTACCGTCTCGATACGATCCGTGTGTGATCGAAGGAGCACTCGGTACACAGTTCGACTGAATACGTCCTATAACGACGATAATATTACAATATAAACCGATAATAAATCGAAAATAGTGATTTTCGATAAAAGAAAGAGAGAACATTCGAGATGGCAACGTTCGTACGTAGTAGGCCGCCTCGTCTTCGCCGAACGAGGGTGCACCGTGCTACACCTCGCACCTTCGGAGGCCGTTTGCTTCGTTCCTCGAAACGGGGCGCTATTCTCGGGCCTCGGAAACTCTAGAGCACGTATCGGAGCGCCGTTTACGGATCCAGTTCGGGAACCGAGCTCGATATTTTAACGGATGAACTTGGATTGAGTACGAGGTTACCTCCCCCGTTCGACAGTTTTCCATAATCAACGTCCCGCAACGGGAAAACTGGCCGACTTGTACGGTTCCCGGTTCGATTTTCGGATGGACCGATGTCCACGGGTTCCGTTGGGAGCGCTCAATCGCCTAAAAGGGCGCAAATCGTCAAAAAATCAAACGAAACGAGCGAGGGTGGTAACAGAGATCGCTCCGTTTTCAGACGTCGAACAACGACGAGAAATCTAACGTGTTCGCTCCGCGGCCGTCATCTATTTCGGCGTTGAATCTCCCCCCCTCTCGCCGCCTCATCGTTTCACCGATACTACTCGCTACACGCTTCGTATATATACTTACCTACCTACAAACTACAAAATGGCGGACGCATCTACAGCACCTGCGGCGGCATCTCCAGTTCCCGCTACCCCGGCGAAGAAGGCCAAGGCTTCCGCGGCCAGCAAGAAGCCCAAGGCGAAACCCACCCATCCTAAGACGAGCGAGATGGTCAACAGCGCAATCAAGGAGTTGAAGGAGCGCGGAGGTTCCTCTCTCCAGGCCATCAAGAAATACATCGCCGCCAACTACAAGGTCGACGCCGACAAACTCGCCCCGTTCATCAAGAAGTACCTGAAGGGAGCCGTCGAGTCCGGCGCCCTCGTTCAGACCAAGGGCAAGGGAGCGTCCGGTTCCTTCAAGCTGGAAGCCAAAGCGAAGGCCTCCTCGGCCGCCGCCAAGAAACCGAAGGCGGCCAAGAAGCCCAAAGCACCCAAGGAGAAGAAGCCCGCCGGCGAGAAGGTGGCCAAGAAGAAGCCCGCCGCCAAGAAAGCCGCTGCAGCTGCCAAGACCAAGAAGGCCGCCTCTCCCGCTAAGAAGGCAGCGCCCGCCAAGAAGGCTCCTGCCAAGCCCAAGAGCCCCACCAAGGCGAAGAAGAGCGCCAAGCCGCCCACCAAGAAGCCCAAGGCACCCAAACCCAAGAAGGCCGCGGCTCCCAAGGCCAAGCCGGCCGCTAAGAAAGCATCCGCCGCCGCCAAGAAGTGAATCACCTAGCGACGAGTCAACACACACACCAACAACAACACTGTCCACCCCTCGGAGACGGGGGCACTCGGCTCAGACGGTTGGAGAGCAGTCACCGCTAAAACCTCTATTCGTAAAAAGCCCTTTTCAGGGCTACCATTCTCTTCGTCGATATGAACCGTTTCCGTACTATCCGCCTAGTGAGTAGGTGAACGATTGCCAAAAAAGTCTAGAGAATAAATAAATAAATGACTTCCATTAAACCTAATTATTTATATATAAATTATTATGTCCTGTTTCTTTTTTATTAGGTACCTACCTGAGGTGAGCGGACGCAGAGCGAGGAGATCCGGTGGTCACACGAAAGTATGTGTGAAGGGGTAGTGGTGTAGCAGTAGTTACACGTGATCAGTGCATGATTTCGAAATATGAACTGAAGGTCAAGTAATAATAACGAATGATTGTTTAAAGGGAAAGAAAACAATAAACATTCTCCAGTCGGGGTGGTGCTATGGTCCGGGGGAGGACGTGACGCTGCTGCTCTCGGGTGCCTGCTCTTTGCGCGTCGTCGCGTAATTATTATTAATACATAGTTGGTTAATTAATTAATCGTAGATTTATGAATTGATTTAAAGTGCAGTGCAGTGCAGTGTTTTTGTATAGTTTCTGCTCGAATATTAGGTATCGTTGCATGCATGTACCTACGTTAGTTCATTGAAATGAGCAAGTGGAAATATTAATATTGATTATTAAGTGACTGGTGTTTCTTTTTTTAAAAAAAAATAATAATTAGGTATAGGTATTATGGAGAGTGCGCATTCGATTGAATGGTGATAGTTCCGATACAGGTAAGATAGGTACCTACCTACCTACCTACAATACGTAGTTTGTTGTTAATATTTGATGCGTAGTTCGGGGCATCCGTCGAGTGCGTGTCGCGGTGCAGTGCGAAAGACGCCGACGGCAGGAGAATTATTATCAAAAAATGACTAGGTATATTATGTACGTGAGGTAGGTACCTACCTAGTGACATAATATTGTAATAGTATATTATTATTATGTATATAATGTGATTTGATAGAACATAATATACCTATTATTTAAAACACAATTGAGTTTCTTCTGAAAAACAAAGAAACGACAATAATTGATGTTTATACTTTTATCACTAACTGAATTGATTTTATCTAATTTATCATTTACTATTATTAGCTGTCAATATCCAAAATGCCATCTATTGAAATTAAAGTGAAGCAAAACAGAACCAAGGAACGTACCTACACGGTACTTTCTTACATGTATAGGTATACCTATCTGCAGTGTCGCTATAATAATATTAGGTATATCAAAGGTAGGTAGGTAGGTACCCCCACCTACCTATCTTCTGTAGGGTGCATGCGGGATGGTGCGGCATTCGTACGAAACGTGAAACCGTGGTGGCGATCTCACATGGACATATTATGTGTTTATATTAGGTAAGTACCTATATTATCATAATATTATTAGGTAGGTACATGTTTACCGAAGGCGAACGAGAGAAACGTTTCATGGTGAAGGTGAGTGGTGGCCCTGAAAAGGGCCGTTTGTACGATAGTCTGGATAACAGCTGCTGATTTAACCTCCGAAACCGTAGAGGGTGCGTCCCTGCCTCTTGAGGGCGTAGACGACGTCCATGGCGGTGACGGTCTTCCTCTTGGCGTGCTCGGTGTAGGTGACGGCGTCGCGGATGACGTTCTCGAGGAACACCTTCAACACGCCCCTGGTCTCCTCGTAGATCAGTCCCGAGATACGCTTCACTCCACCGCGACGTGCAAGACGGCGGATGGCTGGCTTCGTGATTCCCTGGATGTTATCGCGGAGAACCTTCCTGTGACGCTTGGCGCCTCCTTTCCCCAGACCCTTTCCTCCTTTGCCGCGACCTGTCATCTTTCTTCTTCAGTTGCTGTGGTTAGTCGAGAAATGCGACGTGTACCACACGACACGCGCGCGGCACAAGGGACTGCAGGCGCAGGCTCTAAGGGTCAGTCAGCCGCCGAGGGGTACGTGCACACGTCAATCGTCGTCCGCTGGCGTCTTCGAAGGAGCCCCCTAATAACGACGCAGACCGTACTAGCTTCGGGTCTAAGCGTCGCTTTCGTGAGGCACCGCAGTGAGGACACGCCCGGCCGCTTCCTTGGATGGCGGAGCTCTCCTAATAACTACGCGGGCCGTACTTGATTTCGGGCCGACGTGCTTTCGAGAGAGTTGCAGCTCCGACGTCTTCTTCTGCGCCCTGCGCCCTCGACGAGTAAATCCCCTAATAAACACGTAAGACCGTACTCAGTTCGGGTCTCAACGCGCGTTCGAGGGAAGTCTCGCTCCAGTGGTATCAGCCGTAGTCAGGGTCCAATTGCATGGGTCGAGTCCACGGTCCAATGTGCCAGCCAGAAAGGGTCCAAACAGTCCAGAGAGAAGTCCAAGTAGTCAGCGCGGTCCAGGTAGAGAAGTCCAGTAGAGAGCAGGCAGGGTAGTCAAGTCAAACACCAAGTGTAAACGAAGATAGAATGATAATTTATTGAAATGTATGGGCTTTTATTCAAATTCGCACCGCCGCCCGTAGCTCGCAGGCTGTGGCGAACGGCGCGGACACATGATGCGCGCGCAAGCGCTCCCCACCATCTCACGCATCGCAGTGCTGAGTGGCAGGGGAAATAATTAATCATAATTTCGCCTCTCCGCGGATTATCATCGCGAATCTGGGGCACATCCCGGCTTATCTGGTATCATCGGAATCGCCACGCGATTTCCGACCGGGACGTGCTCACCAGAACCCGCTATCTTCAAAATAGCGGGAGTTAGTAATTTACCATACTAAATAATAAGATTTCCGCGAAGAGGCGAATATACACACATATTCAAATGCCCACCTCGGTGTATTTGGTATCGATGAGTTCGTCTCACCATGATACACCGAGGTGTGCTTATCAAATTAACAACCTAGTTAATTATACAATATTGCACATTGTGCTGCTCTGTCCAGCCGCGCAAACCCCACGGCTGGCAGGCCTACACGCAATGCCGGGCCTTGCTCACATCTCCGTGTCCAGCAAGCACCCGTCAATCAAAGCCCCATAACATTTCCCGTGCATAGGCCGCTCTGCCAGACAGCTAGTCAGCATGCTGACACTATGCTGGGTCCGCTAGATTCCCTAGCGGGACCCCAAGATTACATACGACAGGCTGCGCCTCTAGCGAGCCTGCCGTCATACCTCCACAAGGTATTGTCATGAGCCTCGCTACATGACTGGCCGCACCAGTGTCTCAGCACTGGGGTGCCTTCAATCACATACGCCTTTCATCTGCATGTGCCGTGTTGCCCGGCCTCTCATAGCCGAGCCACCGACGCAACATGCTGTGCCATGCCAGAGTGAGCATCTGGCATGCACTTACGATGTCCCCATATGCGTAGGCCGCTCTGCCAGACCTCGGGTCAGCACGCGGACACTACGCTGAGTCCGCTAGATTCATCTAGCAGGACCCCAGTTTTCTACGCAACAGGCTGCGCCTCTAGCGAGCCTGCCGTTATACAAGTATTGGCCGCGCCAGTGTCTCCTCACTGGCGTGCCTTCTAGCGGCGTGATCCCACACCTTTCTATTGCATGTACCGTGTTACTCGGCCTCTCCTAGCCGAGCCACCGACGCAGCATGCTGTGCCATGCCAGAGTAATCATCTGGCATGCACTTGTAATATCCCCAAAGTATGCACTTATAATATCCCCAGGTATACATATCAAACATAAATATTATCCAAGAGATTATGTACAAGTATGTTGGCCCCCGCCTCGGCTCCACAGGGACGAACCAGTCCTTTATTAGCCTGTCCGAGACGGGATGCACAACGAAATCACAATATATTATATATTAAATAGTGCTACTTATCCTAATATACAATAATCGATCATCGGGCTGGGGGCACGAGGTCGCATTCACGAGTAAACCATAATACTCGGCGGCCGCGGTAGTGAAAATACGTCAGTCTCAGCGGACTGACATACACACTCCGCGGTCGTCATAAGTTAGAAGACCCCGTGCACCCACCCTTAATAGGTATAAATCAACGTCGCAGGCAATGTTCCTAATTCAGTAATATTTACAAATGTCCGCCACAAATTACATATTGTCCGTAACATCATGCCGTCCGGTACACTCCCCTCTAAAATTCCGGAGGGGTTTTAATTTCATCCACCGGACGATCCCATGGCTGCTACGCTGTGGATCTTGGGTCGGCACCTCCACGTCATCGTGATGTTCCGCGCCAGTCCTCCCTTCAGGGTGCTGTCGTCGCTCGTACCACTCGATGTCGCTGGAGCATGCTGTGTTCGTGGGCCAGGCCTTTTTGCGTGCCCGGCGCCACTGCATTGCCGTTGACTTGAGGGACTTCGCCCTCTCCTTAGTGGATGCGGCGGCCGGTACAGGTGGGTGAGACGTCCAGTCACTAGACTGGTACCCCCTGGCCGATACCCAGACCCGCATCCTATTGTAGTGACGCCTCGCGTCTGAACGACGGCCTGAACGTGGCGTCGCTTCGTTGCAGGTGGCTGGCTCCTCCCCTCGTGAGATCGCTGCCTTGCTGCTGTCTGATGAGCGGTGGGTGGCGGTCACGCCCCCTGTTCTCACCGCCCGTATGTTGATATGCCACACTGGTGACTGTGATGTCTTCTTGGCCACCGATTGTTTCGCCGGTGGCCTGACCTCCCAGCTCTCGTAGATAGTGGAGCAGGAGGGTTCTCCCCCCGTGTGTAGCACACGCCCACTGGCGTTTGACGGGGGGTGGTGGGTGGCATCTACAATTGATGAAGTAGACGCCACTTCTATGAACCGCGGGCCCAGGTAGCTACCCGGCACCTCCTCGGCTTCGGTCGTGAGTCTCTGCGGGTGGGTGGTGTCATCGATCACCTCGTCAGCATCACGCGCTTTCAATGTGCTTTTCTCGACATGGACACATTGAATTTGTAGCTGCAACTTCAGCATTGGCCTTTTATCAGCTATCCAGCTCGGTAGGCCGCAGTTGTACAATGGCCATCTCTTCAACGATGACCTGACTGTCCGTCCTTCTGTCACCTTAGAAGGTTCTCCCCTCGTGTGGTTCACATGCCTCCTGGCATCTGAGGGGTGGTGGGTGGCGATCACGCCCAATACTTTTATGCCGACTTCCGTCAGCTGGTGCTTTGCCTCGACCTCTGAGGGTCGAGAGGCTCTCGCGCCGTGAACGAAGCGTCTCCTCGCTTGTTCCGTCTCACTGGATGCCCGCGCAGGTTGTAATGCTGCAGCGGGCCGTCCAGCTTTCCACTTCGGCAACCAGCCGTTGATTCTCGGCCAACCTATTGGCCTGGTACCAAGAGTTTCTCCCCTCATTTTGTCCCTACGCGTTCCGGCGTGTGAAGGGTGTTGGGGGGCGATCACGCCCAAAGGTTTCATGCTGACCTCTGTCAGCTGGCGCTTTGCCCCGACCTCTGAGGGTCGAGAGGCTCTCGCGCCGTGAACGAAGCGTCTCCTCGCTTGTCCTCTCTCACTGGCTGCCCGCGCAGGTTGTAAATCTGCAACGGACAACACAGCTTTCGTAGTCGGCAACCAGCCGTCGATTCTCGGCCAACCTACTGGCCTGGTCCTCCGTGCTCTGACCCTCGTCGTGTCGGGAGGTTCTCCCCTCATCTTCTTCTTACGCCTCCTGGCGTGTGAGGGGTGGTGGGTGGCGATCACGCCCAATAAACCCACCTCAAATTGCCGTGGGCCCTTGTTCGGCACCCATTGGGCACGCTGCTTGCGGATCTCGGGTGGCAGTTTGATGGATGCCCCTTTCCCCGCGAGTTTCCACCTGACTTTGACTCGCAGTCCTGTCGGTCTGCACTTTGCCACGACCTCTGAGGGTCGAGTGGCTCTCGTGCATCGAGCAAAGTTTCTCCTTGCTCGGTTCCAATCACCGGTGACCCGTGCAGGTTGTAAGGCTGCAACGGGCCACACGGCTTTCAATTCAAGGAAGCAGTTTCTCTGCCCCCCTTGTGACATCTGGTCACGTAGTTGGGTCCCCGGCTTCAGCCCATGAGACCCACTGCGTCGCCCCATTGGCTGAGTGTGTTCAGTATCACTCAACCAAATCATAGGAGTCACAACGCGTGCTATTGTGCGAACTTCAGCACTACGAGATCGGTCTCGCCTCACTCGTTGTAATGATTGCCCCGCAGGGCCACCTTTCACTTTTAGGACATAATTACACTTGTCCGATTTTATAATTGGAACACTATTTTTAGCACACAAGCACTGGTTCCCCAATTGTTCATACGGCTGTCCCATTGCCGCAGGTGTCGTCGTACTCAGGACGCACCCGCTAGGCAATTCGCCACAGCCGTTCACCTCACAGCAGTGAGGCTCGACCCGTGTCGCGGGATATTCCATCCCCACACACGGACGGCACCGACAAACGGCAATGTCGGCGCCTACAACCTGTCGTACCGCCGCAAATGTCACCGGTTCACCGGCGCACTCGCTAGGCGGTCCCCCACAGGCGTTCACTATTCGGGTACACGACAGCACCGGCTGTCCACTTCCCGACGTCACCCGTCCGTGGATGACGTCACGCGCACCATAGGCGTCGTGTAGACAATGTTCAGTCACTTGCGAGGAGCCCGCGGGCTGTACTCGCTGGACCACCGCAAATGTCGCTTCAGCGCATTCGCTAGGTGGCCGTTTTTCTGGGACACATGACAGCTTCGGCCGCCTACTGTCCACATTCACCCAACTGTGGGTGGTAGCTGTAGTACCAGCTTCATGCGAGGGGCCCGCGGGCCCACCTCGCTTTGTCACCGCAAGCGTCGCTCCATAGGCGCGCTCGCTAGGTGGCATACACAAATCACGAATTGACAGCACCGGCTGTCCACAATCCGCTTTCACTAATTGTTCAGGTTCTGGCAAGTAGCTCGCGGGCCTCACTTGCATAGCCGACCATCCGGTCACCGCAGACGTCATCGGATCACCGATGCGCCCGCTAGGTGGGTTCTGGATGGCCGAATTTACACGGGCATTTGATGCACTCCCCGTGTTGTTCGCAGCACTGTACACGAATTTCGAATCGCGGTTCACTCCGGCAGTACTCGCGGGTACTGACTCGGTGAGTTCAGGTTCACTGCCAGTTGGCCACAAATGTTCACTTTTGACAAACTGTTCAAAATGTTCACTGTCAACACACGCGTGTGTTGACTCACGGGTCACTCGAGCACTCGCGGGTACGTTGTCTCGGCTTGCCGCTTTCAGAAACGCTAGCTCTGCCTGGCTGGCGGCTAGCGCTCCTCTCAGGTCATCCATGTGTCGCTGTAGGACCCGGATGACCGCTTCGTCCATCATGGTGCTTGATGTTCCAGCATCCGACCTCATGACATGTGCACCTCAGCAGCAACTGATCCGGTTCGAAGGACCAATTTGTACCACACGACACGCGCGCGGCACAAGGGACTGCAGGCGCAGGCTCTAAGGGTCAGTCAGCCGCCGAGGGGTACGTGCACACGTCAATCGTCGTCCGCTGGCGTCTTCGAAGGAGCCCCCTAATAACGACGCAGACCGTACTAGCTTCGGGTCTAAGCGTCGCTTTCGTGAGGCACCGCAGTGAGGACACGCCCGGCCGCTTCCTTGGATGGCGGAGCTCTCCTAATAACTACGCGGGCCGTACTTGATTTCGGGCCGACGTGCTTTCGAGAGAGTTGCAGCTCCGACGTCTTCTTCTGCGCCCTGCGCCCTCGACGAGTAAATCCCCTAATAAACACGTAAGACCGTACTCAGTTCGGGTCTCAACGCGCGTTCGAGGGAAGTCTCGCTCCAGTGGTATCAGCCGTAGTCAGGGTCCAATTGCATGGGTCGAGTCCACGGTCCAATGTGCCAGCCAGAAAGGGTCCAAACAGTCCAGAGAGAAGTCCAAGTAGTCAGCGCGGTCCAGGTAGAGAAGTCCAGTAGAGAGCAGGCAGGGTAGTCAAGTCAAACACCAAGTGTAAACGAAGATAGAATGATAATTTATTGAAATGTATGGGCTTTTATTCAAATTCGCACCGCCGCCCGTAGCTCGCAGGCTGTGGCGAACGGCGCGGACACATGATGCGCGCGCAAGCGCTCCCCACCATCTCACGCATCGCAGTGCTGAGTGGCAGGGGAAATAATTAATCATAATTTCGCCTCTCCGCGGATTATCATCGCGAATCTGGGGCACATCCCGGCTTATCTGGTATCATCGGAATCGCCACGCGATTTCCGACCGGGACGTGCTCACCAGAACCCGCTATCTTCAAAATAGCGGGAGTTAGTAATTTACCATACTAAATAATAAGATTTCCGCGAAGAGGCGAATATACACACATATTCAAATGCCCACCTCGGTGTATTTGGTATCGATGAGTTCGTCTCACCATGATACACCGAGGTGTGCTTATCAAATTAACAACCTAGTTAATTATACAATATTGCACATTGTGCTGCTCTGTCCAGCCGCGCAAACCCCACGGCTGGCAGGCCTACACGCAATGCCGGGCCTTGCTCACATCTCCGTGTCCAGCAAGCACCCGTCAATCAAAGCCCCATAACATTTCCCGTGCATAGGCCGCTCTGCCAGACAGCTAGTCAGCATGCTGACACTATGCTGGGTCCGCTAGATTCCCTAGCGGGACCCCAAGATTACATACGACAGGCTGCGCCTCTAGCGAGCCTGCCGTCATACCTCCACAAGGTATTGTCATGAGCCTCGCTACATGACTGGCCGCACCAGTGTCTCAGCACTGGGGTGCCTTCAATCACATACGCCTTTCATCTGCATGTGCCGTGTTGCCCGGCCTCTCATAGCCGAGCCACCGACGCAACATGCTGTGCCATGCCAGAGTGAGCATCTGGCATGCACTTACGATGTCCCCATATGCGTAGGCCGCTCTGCCAGACCTCGGGTCAGCACGCGGACACTACGCTGAGTCCGCTAGATTCATCTAGCAGGACCCCAGTTTTCTACGCAACAGGCTGCGCCTCTAGCGAGCCTGCCGTTATACAAGTATTGGCCGCGCCAGTGTCTCCTCACTGGCGTGCCTTCTAGCGGCGTGATCCCACACCTTTCTATTGCATGTACCGTGTTACTCGGCCTCTCCTAGCCGAGCCACCGACGCAGCATGCTGTGCCATGCCAGAGTAATCATCTGGCATGCACTTGTAATATCCCCAAAGTATGCACTTATAATATCCCCAGGTATACATATCAAACATAAATATTATCCAAGAGATTATGTACAAGTATGTTGGCCCCCGCCTCGGCTCCACAGGGACGAACCAGTCCTTTATTAGCCTGTCCGAGACGGGATGCACAACGAAATCACAATATATTATATATTAAATAGTGCTACTTATCCTAATATACAATAATCGATCATCGGGCTGGGGGCACGAGGTCGCATTCACGAGTAAACCATAATACTCGGCGGCCGCGGTAGTGAAAATACGTCAGTCTCAGCGGACTGACATACACACTCCGCGGTCGTCATAAGTTAGAAGACCCCGTGCACCCACCCTTAATAGGTATAAATCAACGTCGCAGGCAATGTTCCTAATTCAGTAATATTTACAAATGTCCGCCACAAATTACATATTGTCCGTAACATCATGCCGTCCGGTACACGACGAGTGCCTCGCTCCGTGGTAGAATCGAGTGTGTGTGCCGGCCCCATACGGGGGACCCGTATTTATACTAAATCGGCGCGCAGACATTGCACCGTTTCTCAAAATGTAGTGTGTAGGATCGATCGAAAAACAAAGAAGAAGAAGAAAAAAAAATCGAAACTTAGTATTATGCGGCCGTTGTACGTACCTATACATAAGTATATTTAATTTATGTAGTTAGGTATGTACCTATATAAAATGTGTTTTCGTAAACGCTGAATATGTTTTTGTGTTATTCAAGTTCGAAGAGGAGTTTATAATATTATCAAAAATCACTATCGGTACCTACTACTTTACCTACCTACCGTTTGATACGGAGGAAATTGATATTCCTTTTATTTTAAAAATGTGTCATGTTCTTATTTTTTTTGTTTTGTTATTATTATGTCGATCTGTAGAAATATCGTATTTTAAATGTTGTTACTCTAAAATCTTTTATGTTATTCTTTCATACCTAATTATCATTTAGACAAATTTGATGTAGGTAATTATTTTATCTAATGAAATTTCGCTTAATTTTAGAGCAACACAAACGAGAAAGTCTTTAAGAAAACACATTACGTGTACATAATAATAATATAAAAACGTTTCTACACAACATTATTCGATTGAAATGTTAAATTATTATTTATGTGAAAAGTTGTAATTATAGGCAAATTTTACGACGTGTATAGGTAGAGGTAGGTGGTACGATTCATATAGGTACAGTGGATACCTATTTTACTGCCGTTTTTGTTTGTTCCGCTTTGAGTAATTTGGGAGTGAGAAAAATAAATAAAAAAAATAGCGCTAACGTAGGTACACACGGTCGGTCGGGTGCGTTTACATTAAAAAAATAAAAGTTTTTTTTTTTTCCCGCCAATTCTATTCGGAGCGGTTGCAAAGTTTGCGAAGCTTTGTACGTTGTCTGCGAACGCTTTCGTCCGCACCGTTCGCTTTTAGCGTAAAGCGATAAACAGTTTGTATAAAATAGGGTCGTCCGTCGGTCGCGGTATCGAGGATATATCCAGACACTTCAAAGATGGCACGTACCAAGCAGACAGCCCGCAAATCGACAGGAGGGAAGGCCCCCAGGAAGCAGCTCGCCACGAAGGCAGCCCGCAAGAGCGCACCCGCCACCGGAGGCGTGAAGAAGCCCCATCGTTACAGGCCCGGCACGGTCGCTCTTCGTGAGATCCGTCGCTACCAGAAGAGCACCGAGTTGCTCATCCGCAAGCTGCCCTTCCAGCGCCTCGTCCGTGAGATCGCTCAGGACTTCAAGACCGACCTGCGCTTCCAGAGCTCCGCCGTGATGGCTCTCCAGGAGGCCAGCGAGGCTTACCTCGTCGGTCTGTTCGAAGACACCAACCTGTGCGCTATCCACGCCAAGCGCGTCACCATCATGCCCAAGGACATCCAGCTGGCGAGACGCATCCGCGGGGAGCGTGCTTAAGCCCGGGCTTTATATTTCTTTTTTTTTCCTACGTTCTAAACGGCCCTTTTCAGGGCCACCATTGTGTATCCGTATCGTTTCGCACACACACTGTATTTGGCTACCCTCTCTATCTTGTATGATCAACTATGAATTATAATAATATTATGTAGGTACATGTTATTATATCGAGAATAATGACTCAGGATCGAACTTAATTTAAAAAAAAGTCGAATTCACTAAATAATTGCACGTTTGCGGTACCTATTTATTGCTTTTACTTATCTTATATAAATATAATTTTAGTTATCATGAATGCAATCGTACTGAATTATTGCACGTTTGTGTGCCCCTTAATATTATTTTGAATTCTATTTATTTTTTAAAAAATGATTCTCTCTCATAAAGCTTAGTGCTTGTGTTTAGAGAGTGTTTTGACTAACTTGATTTGTAATAGTCATATTATCTTATTATTGAGCCTATAAAATTAAAATGTAAAACATACAATGACGCCAGTATTTAGGAACATCTAGGACGAGAAGAATACAAGATGATGATATGTTTTTCTGTTACTTTTTGTATTCGACATTGTATACCTATTAATAGTAGGTATTCTTCGTTTTTGTATTCGACATTGTATACCTATTAATAGTAGGTATTCTTCGTTGGCAAGCCAAAGTGTCGCCGTGTACTCACTAATAAATAAATATTTCATAAAATAAATGATCATACAATCGAGCGGTGCGTGCGAAACGTTTTACGGATCTAACTGGTGGCCCTGAAAAGGGCCTTTTATATAATCCATTGCGGTGGTGGTGTAATCCTTTGCGGTGAAGGCTTACGCCTTCTTCTCGGTCTTCTTGGGCAGAAGGACTGCTTGGATGTTAGGCAGGACACCTCCCTGGGCGATTGTCACCCCGGAGAGAAGCTTGTTCAACTCCTCGTCGTTGCGGATGGCCAGCTGGAGATGCCTCGGGATGATTCTGGTCTTCTTGTTGTCGCGGGCGGCGTTGCCTGCCAACTCCAACACTTCGGCTGCCAAATATTCCATGACGGCGGCCAGGTAGACGGGTGCTCCTGCTCCCACCCTCTCGGCGTAGTTGCCCTTCCTCAGGAGACGGTGGATACGACCGACTGGGAACTGGAGCCCGGCACGGTTTGAGCGTGACTTTGCCTTCCCCTTGACCTTGCCTCCTTTACCGCGTCCAGACATGCTTGCTGATAGATTGGTAGAGTAGTAGACTTGTTAACGAAGCGATGAGATACTCTCTCGATGAAAAATTTTTATCCGGACCCCTCGTTTAAACGACGTTCGGTTCACGCGCGCGCGGCGGCGGATCAGTCCCCCACCCGTCTCCTCGATCGGCCGACGACTCGACAAAATGGGGTGCGCTGGCCGTACTGAATCACACATAGCAGCCGTTTACTACCACGAACAACTGACTATCTACCACGAATCGAGATGCCACCAAAGACTAGCGGAAAGGCAGCGAAGAAGTCGGGCAAGGCCCAGAAGAACATCTCCAAGGGGGACAAGAAGAAGTCCAAGCGCAGGAGGAAGGAGAGCTACGCCATCTACATTTACAAAGTGCTGAAACAGGTGCACCCCGACACCGGCATCAGCAGCAAGGCGATGAGCATCATGAACAGCTTCGTCAACGACATCTTCGAACGCATCGCCGCCGAGGCTAGCCGTCTCGCCCACTACAACAAGAGGTCGACCATCACCAGCAGGGAGATCCAGACCGCCGTGCGCCTCCTCCTGCCCGGTGAGCTCGCCAAGCACGCCGTCAGCGAAGGAACCAAGGCCGTCACCAAATACACCAGCTCCAAGTAGACAAGCACACTCGCCCGCTCTTCTATTCTTACAAAAAAAAGGCCCTTTTCAGGGCCGCCATGTTGATCTATAGAACGTTTCGATCTCACGCCTCCGATTTTCTCTCTTGCCCATTGATTTTTAGATGTTTTAAATGCATCGCATAGAAGGTAAGGGAATAAACATTATAATATCATACAGATAGTTTGCAGGTAATTTCGTACCCGCATTTATTATTGTGTAGCGATAGCCGATTGAATAGATATTATATTTTTTGTGGAAAGGATGAAAGCGTTCACACTGACCACTGAATGTTGGCGGTTATTATGTGAACTCATATATCCCGTTGGTCCTCCTGCGTGCCCTTTAGACATTTTGTGTAGGTCGAACGATAAAATAAGTAATAGAATGGATTATTAATTTATCTACATAGATTACAGACCGTCTGGGTTTTCATTTTTATCGAAGAGGGAACAACACTAGACAGACACCGTACGTGTTACGTTCGATCGTGCGCTTAGATGACCGCACCGCCCCAATACAAAAACCTTTCAATAGTGAATGAAGGATGGTTCTAATATATTATGGGTGATTGATTGAAAGATAGACGATACCGGCTAGTATGCATAATATTATAATATAGAGCATCACATTCGTCATCAGCCGTCTGATTAGTGTGTGTGTTATAATAGAAACGGCTAGGCGAAGTTTCGTTATACACGCCTTGTGAGGCGGGGCGGTACCGTCTCGATACGATCCGTGTGTGATCGAAGGAGCACTCGGTACACAGTTCGACTGAATACGTCCTATAACGACGATAATATTACAATATAAACCGATAATAAATCGAAAATAGTGATTTTCGATAAAAGAAAGAGAGAACATTCGAGATGGCAACGTTCGTACGTAGTAGGCCGCCTCGTCTTCGCCGAACGAGGGTGCACCGTGCTACACCTCGCACCTTCGGAGGCCGTTTGCTTCGTTCCTCGAAACGGGGCGCTATTCTCGGGCCTCGGAAACTCTAGAGCACGTATCGGAGCGCCGTTTACGGATCCAGTTCGGGAACCGAGCTCGATATTTTAACGGATGAACTTGGATTGAGTACGAGGTTACCTCCCCCGTTCGACAGTTTTCCATAATCAACGTCCCGCAACGGGAAAACTGGCCGACTTGTACGGTTCCCGGTTCGATTTTCGGATGGACCGATGTCCACGGGTTCCGTTGGGAGCGCTCAATCGCCTAAAAGGGCGCAAATCGTCAAAAAATCAAACGAAACGAGCGAGGGTGGTAACAGAGATCGCTCCGTTTTCAGACGTCGAACAACGACGAGAAATCTAACGTGTTCGCTCCGCGGCCGTCATCTATTTCGGCGTTGAATCTCCCCCCCTCTCGCCGCCTCATCGTTTCACCGATACTACTCGCTACACGCTTCGTATATATACTTACCTACCTACAAACTACAAAATGGCGGACGCATCTACAGCACCTGCGGCGGCATCTCCAGTTCCCGCTACCCCGGCGAAGAAGGCCAAGGCTTCCGCGGCCAGCAAGAAGCCCAAGGCGAAACCCACCCATCCTAAGACGAGCGAGATGGTCAACAGCGCAATCAAGGAGTTGAAGGAGCGCGGAGGTTCCTCTCTCCAGGCCATCAAGAAATACATCGCCGCCAACTACAAGGTCGACGCCGACAAACTCGCCCCGTTCATCAAGAAGTACCTGAAGGGAGCCGTCGAGTCCGGCGCCCTCGTTCAGACCAAGGGCAAGGGAGCGTCCGGTTCCTTCAAGCTGGAAGCCAAAGCGAAGGCCTCCTCGGCCGCCGCCAAGAAACCGAAGGCGGCCAAGAAGCCCAAAGCACCCAAGGAGAAGAAGCCCGCCGGCGAGAAGGTGGCCAAGAAGAAGCCCGCCGCCAAGAAAGCCGCTGCAGCTGCCAAGACCAAGAAGGCCGCCTCTCCCGCTAAGAAGGCAGCGCCCGCCAAGAAGGCTCCTGCCAAGCCCAAGAGCCCCACCAAGGCGAAGAAGAGCGCCAAGCCGCCCACCAAGAAGCCCAAGGCACCCAAACCCAAGAAGGCCGCGGCTCCCAAGGCCAAGCCGGCCGCTAAGAAAGCATCCGCCGCCGCCAAGAAGTGAATCACCTAGCGACGAGTCAACACACACACCAACAACAACACTGTCCACCCCTCGGAGACGGGGGCACTCGGCTCAGACGGTTGGAGAGCAGTCACCGCTAAAACCTCTATTCGTAAAAAGCCCTTTTCAGGGCTACCATTCTCTTCGTCGATATGAACCGTTTCCGTACTATCCGCCTAGTGAGTAGGTGAACGATTGCCAAAAAAGTCTAGAGAATAAATAAATAAATGACTTCCATTAAACCTAATTATTTATATATAAATTATTATGTCCTGTTTCTTTTTTATTAGGTACCTACCTGAGGTGAGCGGACGCAGAGCGAGGAGATCCGGTGGTCACACGAAAGTATGTGTGAAGGGGTAGTGGTGTAGCAGTAGTTACACGTGATCAGTGCATGATTTCGAAATATGAACTGAAGGTCAAGTAATAATAACGAATGATTGTTTAAAGGGAAAGAAAACAATAAACATTCTCCAGTCGGGGTGGTGCTATGGTCCGGGGGAGGACGTGACGCTGCTGCTCTCGGGTGCCTGCTCTTTGCGCGTCGTCGCGTAATTATTATTAATACATAGTTGGTTAATTAATTAATCGTAGATTTATGAATTGATTTAAAGTGCAGTGCAGTGCAGTGTTTTTGTATAGTTTCTGCTCGAATATTAGGTATCGTTGCATGCATGTACCTACGTTAGTTCATTGAAATGAGCAAGTGGAAATATTAATATTGATTATTAAGTGACTGGTGTTTCTTTTTTTAAAAAAAAATAATAATTAGGTATAGGTATTATGGAGAGTGCGCATTCGATTGAATGGTGATAGTTCCGATACAGGTAAGATAGGTACCTACCTACCTACCTACAATACGTAGTTTGTTGTTAATATTTGATGCGTAGTTCGGGGCATCCGTCGAGTGCGTGTCGCGGTGCAGTGCGAAAGACGCCGACGGCAGGAGAATTATTATCAAAAAATGACTAGGTATATTATGTACGTGAGGTAGGTACCTACCTAGTGACATAATATTGTAATAGTATATTATTATTATGTATATAATGTGATTTGATAGAACATAATATACCTATTATTTAAAACACAATTGAGTTTCTTCTGAAAAACAAAGAAACGACAATAATTGATGTTTATACTTTTATCACTAACTGAATTGATTTTATCTAATTTATCATTTACTATTATTAGCTGTCAATATCCAAAATGCCATCTATTGAAATTAAAGTGAAGCAAAACAGAACCAAGGAACGTACCTACACGGTACTTTCTTACATGTATAGGTATACCTATCTGCAGTGTCGCTATAATAATATTAGGTATATCAAAGGTAGGTAGGTAGGTACCCCCACCTACCTATCTTCTGTAGGGTGCATGCGGGATGGTGCGGCATTCGTACGAAACGTGAAACCGTGGTGGCGATCTCACATGGACATATTATGTGTTTATATTAGGTAAGTACCTATATTATCATAATATTATTAGGTAGGTACATGTTTACCGAAGGCGAACGAGAGAAACGTTTCATGGTGAAGGTGAGTGGTGGCCCTGAAAAGGGCCGTTTGTACGATAGTCTGGATAACAGCTGCTGATTTAACCTCCGAAACCGTAGAGGGTGCGTCCCTGCCTCTTGAGGGCGTAGACGACGTCCATGGCGGTGACGGTCTTCCTCTTGGCGTGCTCGGTGTAGGTGACGGCGTCGCGGATGACGTTCTCGAGGAACACCTTCAACACGCCCCTGGTCTCCTCGTAGATCAGTCCCGAGATACGCTTCACTCCACCGCGACGTGCAAGACGGCGGATGGCTGGCTTCGTGATTCCCTGGATGTTATCGCGGAGAACCTTCCTGTGACGCTTGGCGCCTCCTTTCCCCAGACCCTTTCCTCCTTTGCCGCGACCTGTCATCTTTCTTCTTCAGTTGCTGTGGTTAGTCGAGAAATGCGACGAGTGCCTCGCTCCGTGGTAGAATCGAGTGTGTGTGCCGGCCCCATACGGGGGACCCGTATTTATACTAAATCGGCGCGCAGACATTGCACCGTTTCTCAAAATGTAGTGTGTAGGATCGATCGAAAAACAAAGAAGAAGAAGAAAAAAAAATCGAAACTTAGTATTATGCGGCCGTTGTACGTACCTATACATAAGTATATTTAATTTATGTAGTTAGGTATGTACCTATATAAAATGTGTTTTCGTAAACGCTGAATATGTTTTTGTGTTATTCAAGTTCGAAGAGGAGTTTATAATATTATCAAAAATCACTATCGGTACCTACTACTTTACCTACCTACCGTTTGATACGGAGGAAATTGATATTCCTTTTATTTTAAAAATGTGTCATGTTCTTATTTTTTTTTGTTTTGTTATTATTATGTCGATCTGTAGAAATATCGTATTTTAAATGTTGTTACTCTAAAATCTTTTATGTTATTCTTTCATACCTAATTATCATTTAGACAAATTTGATGTAGGTAATTATTTTATCTAATGAAATTTCGCTTAATTTTAGAGCAACACAAACGAGAAAGTCTTTAAGAAAACACATTACGTGTACATAATAATAATATAAAAACGTTTCTACACAACATTATTCGATTGAAATGTTAAATTACTATTTATGTGAAAAGTTGTAATTATAGGCAAATTTTACGACGTGTATAGGTAGAGGTAGGTGGTACGATTCATATAGGTACAGTGGATACCTATTTTACTGCCGTTTTTGTTTGTTCCGCTTTGAGTAATTTGGGAGTGAGAAAAATAAATAAAAAAAATAGCGCTAACGTAGGTACACACGGTCGGTCGGGTGCGTTTACATTAAAAAAATAAAAGTTTTTTTTTTTTCCCGCCAATTCTATTCGGAGCGGTTGCAAAGTTTGCGAAGCTTTGTACGTTGTCTGCGAACGCTTTCGTCCGCACCGTTCGCTTTTAGCGTAAAGCGATAAACAGTTTGTATAAAATAGGGTCGTCCGTCGGTCGCGGTATCGAGATCGAGATCGATCGATCGAATTATCGTCGAATCAACTACCCGAGATGGCACGTACGAAGCAAACAGCCCGCAAGTCGACAGGAGGGAAGGCCTGAGCAGCTTGCAGCCCACACCGCGCCGTCACAAGGACTCTTTCGAGGATATACCCACACAGTTCTTTTCAGAGCTAAATTACATAACGTTTCGCTATACACAGCTCTTTTCAGAGCTAAAACGTTTCGCTTTCACGCGCACTTTACCTACTTACTTTTCCCCTGGCTGTTCTTGAACAGACAGGCACTTTTTTATTTTATTAATTTGTATTTTTTTTGTTAATTTACAGGTACAACGGACAAGAAGATGGGCCCCGTCGCCCCCCCACAGGGGGAGGTCGTGAGGAAGCCCAGGATAGTGGAAGTACCCAACCCGGAGGGAGGAGCACCCAAGAAGGTCTTCGAGGTCCAGCTTGTTGCCGGCGCCTCGAAGGAAGAAGTGTGGAGTCACGTCCAGAGGGCGTACTCCACCCTCATGGCCGAGGGGGCCGAGAAGATGGACTGGCAGGTCCCCAAGAATCCTGCCAAAAGGAAGAAGACCGATGAGCCGCCTGCCCACGCCTCGACGTCAAACAAGTACGCAGCGCTGCCCGAAGTCAGCGAGGGGGCGGGCCATGGGGCCACGAAGAAGAAGAGACCGTCGAGGATCCCTCCGGTCGTGCTGAAGGTGGGCGAGATGACCCACCTCACCATGGTAGCTCTGATCAAGAGCTACTGCAAGGCACCCATGACGGTGACCTACATCTCCGGAGGAAGGGCCTCCGTAAGGACAAGCACCTCCCAGGACAGGGAGGCTCTATTGAAGGGACTGCGTGAGAAGGATCACCAGTTCCACACCTTCTCCACGGCCGAGGAGAAGATGAAGAAGACGGTGATCCGGGGACTCCCTACCCTGGACGTCGAGGAGATAGCGGAGGACATCCGAGAGCAGGGACTGGATGTCCAGAAAGTCGTCAGGATGACGACCAAGGGAGCCGGAGCGATATATATCGCCTACTTCGGAGCTGAGCAGCAGATGGGCGTCGTGAAGGACACCCTAAGAGTCATCTGCAGCTGCAGGGTCAAGCTGGACAGGTACAGGCCCAGAGGTGCGACAGCAGGAACGCAGTGCTTCCGGTGCCAGGCCTTCGGGCACGCCGCGAGGAACTGCAACCACACGGCGCGCTGCGTCAAGTGCAAGGAGCAGCACCCCACGAGTGAGTGCCCGAAGAAGTCGAGAGAGGAGCCGGCTGACTGCTGCAACTGCGGAGGTCAGCACCCGGCCAACTACCGCCAGTGTCCCAAGAGGCAGCAGTACGTGGCATCGGTGAGCGCCCGGACACGCCGCCCACAGCCCCAGACGAGGAGTTGGAGCGAGGTAGTGAGAGGACCGGCCCTACTACCCACACCCGCCCAGCCAGCAACGCCCAAGGAGAGGCCAGCGGCACCCGCGTCCGCCCCCAGGACCGCTACGGCGCCCCCACGCCGCCCACAACAGCAGGAGCCCGAGGAAACGTCCACGAGTGAGCTCGTAACGTTACTACGCACGGTGATGGCCATCAAGCCCAGACTAAACCAGTGCAAAACCAGGCTCGAGAAGGCTCTAGTCATACTAGAGCTTATCGAGAGCCTGGAGTGAAGTGTGCACCCCCCCTGGGGCAAGTGTAGTGAAGTGCAGTGAGGAACACAATGTCTAGTACAATTGACAGTGACAATGCGACTAGTTACTCAGTGTCTCACGGCACGAGTGTGAATGTGTTACAGTGGAACGCGCGCAGCATCCGGGCACCCGGCAAGCTGGACGAGCTGAGGCACGTTGCTGAATATACAGGTATGGATGTATTGCTTATTAGTGAAACATGTTTAGTGCCAGAGGTCAGGGCTAACATCCCCGACTTTCTCACCTATCGCTGCGATAGGAGTTCAGGTACGCGAGGCGGCGGTGCCGCTATCTTTATTAGAGAGAGCGTGCGTCACACACTCTTAGCGGTACCCGCGATAGACGGGGTAGAAGCAGTTGCCGTACTGCTACACCTCGACCGACATGACATCGTCATAGTTTCGGTATATGTACCTCCCAGTGCCGACATTGAGGAGTGTCTCGACGTATGTATGGCGCTCGGGTCGAAAGTCGTAATGGCCGGAGACCTGAACGCCCGTCATACGATGTGGAACTGTAACTCTACCAATGCGAAGGGTAGAGCTATTGAGAAATATGTCACTAAGCATGTTAACATGTCTGTGTATTGGCCTGATTCACCCACCTACTATAGGAAGGGCTGTATCCCTTCCACTCTTGACATCCAAGTGGTCAAAGGCACGGGAGACTTGCTCTCGTCGCCCCGCACTCAGTGCACCATGTACTCGGACCATATGCCCGTTACTTTCAGCATAGACGCGACGTATACGAGACTCACTCGTATCACGTACGACTACTCGAAAGCGGACTGGGAAGGATACCGCCTGAACACCGCACGGGAGCTGGAGGGGCGCGACAGTGTCCCCCAGTCTCGTGAGGAAATAGACAAGGCAGTGGAAACACTGACCACGGTTCTCACGGAGAACCGAGCCCAGTATGTTCCCCTGCGTCCCCACTCCTTCTACAAACCCCCGCCCCCCGAGATCCAGGAGCTGATTCGGCTACGGAACGGCTCAAGGCGGCGGTGGCAGCGCACCCACGATCCCGAGGACAAAGCGTTCGTCAACCACCTCCAGAAGGTGATCAGATCATCGCTCCAGACGCACAAGAATGATCAATGGCAGAGCAGACTCTCCCGAGTCTCGCCAGGGGACCACACGGCCCTCTGGCCAGTGGTACGATCTCTCAAGAAGAGATACGATACCATCCCACCCCTGAAGACCGACGTCGGTCTAGCAACGTCCGACGCTGAAAAGGCGGATGCCCTAGCGGACGCCTACGTGCAGACGTACCAGATCACTGGGGGTCTGCACGATGACGTCACGGACGCGATAGTGAACGACACTGTCGCCTCACTATCGGACGAGCGCCCGTCAATAGACGACATCAGTCTAGTGACCCCGAGGGAAGTAAGCCGAATCGTCAGGGGCCTCAAAAGAGGAAAAGCTCCAGGCATCGACACCATCCATGGCTGCCTTATACAGCGTTTACCTCTCAGAGGTATAATCTTCCTCACGAAGATTTTCAACGCCTGCCTCATCCAAGGGTACTACCCGGACGGATGGAAAACAGGCAGAGTAGTCCCGGTGCACAAACCGGGAAAGGATCCCTCCATCCCATCCAGCTACCGACCCATCAGCCTCCTATCCATACTGGGTAAGGTCTTCGAAAAGACCATATTCACCAGGCTGACCCAACACCACACGTCTCACGACACACTCCAGCCTGAACAGTTCGGTTTTAGACAACACCACTCTACCACACAACAGCTGATCCGAGTGACAGAACAGGTGACGAAAGGCTTCAACACCAAGTCCCATACGGGCATGGTCCTGTTGGACCTGGAAAAAGCCTTCGACACCGTTTGGCACGAGGGTCTATTACACAAACTCATCGTTACACGAACTCCAGATTACCTAGTTCAGATAATAAAATCCTACCTCACAGACAGGCACTTTGTCGTGTCTGTGAGACAGGCACAGTCCACCCCGAGAGACGTCCCTATGGGCGTACCTCAGGGCAGCATCCTAGGCCCCGCCCTGTTCAACATATACACACATGACATTCCCCAATCGCCACACACAAACATCGCCCTATACGCCGACGATGCTGCGGTGCTGGCAACATCGCACGCAGACTACCAAGTCGGACGGTATCTCCAGGTCGCACTGGACCGTCTCGCTGACTTTTACAGAAGGTGGAGGCTAAAAGTCAACGAATCTAAGACGGAGGGGGTGATGTTCACGCACAGACGTAGATTAACACTCCCACACGTCCGTATGGGCCGAGAGTCCGTGGAATGGCGCGGAGAGGTCAAGTACCTCGGCGTCATCCTGGACGCAAAGCTCACATGGAAATCCCACATAGAAAGGGCGGTCACCAAGGCGAGAGCCGGGTCACTAGCCCTGTATCCCGTCTTCAACAGACAAAGCGCCCTCACGGCGTCTACAAAACTACAAATATACAAACAACTCATCCGACCGGTATTAACATACGCCTGCCCGGTATGGAACAGCGCAGCTCAAACACACCACACTCGCGCTCAGAGAATACAAAACAGAGCATTCAAAATCATATACAACACGCACCCTCGCCAAAACCTAACAAGACTGCACAACAGAGTCAGGGAAGACACACTACTCGAACACTGCATGAATCTCACACGTAAATTCTACAAGAGCATAGACAGGCACGACAATCCACTGATTAGGAATCTCGGCCAGTACACAATAGATGAACTACCCTTCAGGTACAGACATCGTATGCCGAAGCACAGGCTTCTCATATGATATGTACATCCACGCCTGTTGACAGCCGCGCGAGGAACGAAAGGAGCCCCCAGGCAGACAATAAGTTGCCCCAAAATGATCTCGCGATTATTTTTCGGCAACCCCCCTAACGTAAGTGCTAATCTGTTTGCCTATGTTTCAGGAGCAGATCCAGCAGAAACTAATATTAATCATTTTCTTCCCTTCTAGGCTAATGAAATATCTAAGGCAGATCCGGGGTAGCCGGATCAACATAATATATTATTAAGACAAGTCCGGGGTAGCCGGACCATTCAAATAATTAAGTCGACTCATAACTGGTGGGTTTTTTTGCATGGGTTCAATTCCCATTTTTTACCATCAGTTTAGTTATGTTTAAGTTAAATCGAGGTGTGCGTGGATGGAACTGGTGGCTCTGAAAGGGGAACGTAAAGGAACGTAAAGCTTAAAGTCGCGTTAACATTTTATAATTTAGTAACTTAAAACCATTTATTGGTACGCCGGCTGGATGTTATTGGGCATGATGGTGACAGTCGTCCGGAGGAGCAAAGGAAAACGCAGGTCAAACCAACACACCCACAAAACAGAAGATGTAAGGGCCACAGAGCCCACTTAACACATGACGTACATTATTTTTTTTCAGGTACACACCACCACCATGACCTACTGACATACGACAATGACCGACAAGATGCATAATGGCTCAGTCCAGTGCGCATCGACATCACACTAACAAACATGTTATCTCTTTCAGGTATACACGAACACATTAACACACGCACTCATTCATTCATTCATTCGTCGCGGTATCGAGGATATATCCAGACACTTCAAAGATGGCACGTACCAAGCAGACAGCCCGCAAATCGACAGGAGGGAAGGCCCCCAGGAAGCAGCTCGCCACGAAGGCAGCCCGCAAGAGCGCACCCGCCACCGGAGGCGTGAAGAAGCCCCATCGTTACAGGCCCGGCACGGTCGCTCTTCGTGAGATCCGTCGCTACCAGAAGAGCACCGAGTTGCTCATCCGCAAGCTGCCCTTCCAGCGCCTCGTCCGTGAGATCGCTCAGGACTTCAAGACCGACCTGCGCTTCCAGAGCTCCGCCGTGATGGCTCTCCAGGAGGCCAGCGAGGCTTACCTCGTCGGTCTGTTCGAAGACACCAACCTGTGCGCTATCCACGCCAAGCGCGTCACCATCATGCCCAAGGACATCCAGCTGGCGAGACGCATCCGCGGGGAGCGTGCTTAAGCCCGGGCTTTATATTTCTTTTTTTTTCCTACGTTCTAAACGGCCCTTTTCAGGGCCACCATTGTGTATCCGTATCGTTTCGCACACACACTGTATTTGGCTACCCTCTCTATCTTGTATGATCAACTATGAATTATAATAATATTATGTAGGTACATGTTATTATATCGAGAATAATGACTCAGGATCGAACTTAATTTAAAAAAAAGTCGAATTCACTAAATAATTGCACGTTTGCGGTACCTATTTATTGCTTTTACTTATCTTATATAATTTTAGTTATCATGAATGCAATCGTACTGAATTATTGCACGTTTGTGTGCCCCTTAATATTATTTTGAATTCTATTTATTTTTTAAAAAATGATTCTCTCTCATAAAGCTTAGTGCTTGTGTTGAGAGAGTGTTTTGACTAACTTGATTTGTAATAGTCATATTATCTTATTATTGAGCCTATAAAATTAAAATGTAAAACATACAATGACGCCAGTATTTAGGAACATCTAGGACGAGAAGAATACAAGATGATGATATGTTTTTCTGTTACTTTTTGTATTCGACATTGTATACCTATTAATAGTAGGTATTCTTCGTTTTTGTATTCGACATTGTATACCTATTAATAGTAGGTATTCTTCGTTGGCAAGCCAAAGTGTCGCCGTGTACTCACTAATAAATAAATATTTCATAAAATAAATGATCATACAATCGAGCGGTGCGTGCGAAACGTTTTACGGATCTAACTGGTGGCCCTGAAAAGGGCCTTTTATATAATCCATTGCGGTGGTGGTGTAATCCTTTGCGGTGAAGGCTTACGCCTTCTTCTCGGTCTTCTTGGGCAGAAGGACTGCTTGGATGTTAGGCAGGACACCTCCCTGGGCGATTGTCACCCCGGAGAGAAGCTTGTTCAACTCCTCGTCGTTGCGGATGGCCAGCTGGAGATGCCTCGGGATGATTCTGGTCTTCTTGTTGTCGCGGGCGGCGTTGCCTGCCAACTCCAACACTTCGGCTGCCAAATATTCCATGACGGCGGCCAGGTAGACGGGTGCTCCTGCTCCCACCCTCTCGGCGTAGTTGCCCTTCCTCAGGAGACGGTGGATACGACCGACTGGGAACTGGAGCCCGGCACGGTTTGAGCGTGACTTTGCCTTCCCCTTGACCTTGCCTCCTTTACCGCGTCCAGACATGCTTGCTGATAGATTGGTAGAGTAGTAGACTTGTTAACGAAGCGATGAGATACTCTCTCGATGAAAAATTTTTATCCGGACCCCTCGTTTAAACGACGTTCGGTTCACGCGCGCGCGGCGGCGGATCAGTCCCCCACCCGTCTCCTCGATCGGCCGACGACTCGACAAAATGGGGTGCGCTGGCCGTACTGAATCACACATAGCAGCCGTTTACTACCACGAACAACTGACTATCTACCACGAATCGAGATGCCACCAAAGACTAGCGGAAAGGCAGCGAAGAAGTCGGGCAAGGCCCAGAAGAACATCTCCAAGGGGGACAAGAAGAAGTCCAAGCGCAGGAGGAAGGAGAGCTACGCCATCTACATTTACAAAGTGCTGAAACAGGTGCACCCCGACACCGGCATCAGCAGCAAGGCGATGAGCATCATGAACAGCTTCGTCAACGACATCTTCGAACGCATCGCCGCCGAGGCTAGCCGTCTCGCCCACTACAACAAGAGGTCGACCATCACCAGCAGGGAGATCCAGACCGCCGTGCGCCTCCTCCTGCCCGGTGAGCTCGCCAAGCACGCCGTCAGCGAAGGAACCAAGGCCGTCACCAAATACACCAGCTCCAAGTAGACAAGCACACTCGCCCGCTCTTCTATTCTTACAAAAAAAAGGCCCTTTTCAGGGCCGCCATGTTGATCTATAGAACGTTTCGATCTCACGCCTCCGATTTTCTCTCTTGCCCATTGATTTTTAGATGTTTTAAATGCATCGCATAGAAGGTAAGGGAATAAACATTATAATATCATACAGATAGTTTGCAGGTAATTTCGTACCCGCATTTATTATTGTGTAGCGATAGCCGATTGAATAGATATTATATTTTTTGTGGAAAGGATGAAAGCGTTCACACTGACCACTGAATGTTGGCGGTTATTATGTGAACTCATATATCCCGTTGGTCCTCCTGCGTGCCCTTTAGACATTTTGTGTAGGTCGAACGATAAAATAAGTAATAGAATGGATTATTAATTTATCTACATAGATTACAGACCGTCTGGGTTTTCATTTTTATCGAAGAGGGAACAACACTAGACAGACACCGTACGTGTTACGTTCGATCGTGCGCTTAGATGACCGCACCGCCCCAATACAAAAACCTTTCAATAGTGAATGAAGGATGGTTCTAATATATTATGGGTGATTGATTGAAAGATAGACGATACCGGCTAGTATGCATAATATTATAATATAGAGCATCACATTCGTCATCAGCCGTCTGATTAGTGTGTGTGTTATAATAGAAACGGCTAGGCGAAGTTTCGTTATACACGCCTTGTGAGGCGGGGCGGTACCGTCTCGATACGATCCGTGTGTGATCGAAGGAGCACTCGGTACACAGTTCGACTGAATACGTCCTATAACGACGATAATATTACAATATAAACCGATAATAAATCGAAAATAGTGATTTTCGATAAAAGAAAGAGAGAACATTCGAGATGGCAACGTTCGTACGTAGTAGGCCGCCTCGTCTTCGCCGAACGAGGGTGCACCGTGCTACACCTCGCACCTTCGGAGGCCGTTTGCTTCGTTCCTCGAAACGGGGCGCTATTCTCGGGCCTCGGAAACTCTAGAGCACGTATCGGAGCGCCGTTTACGGATCCAGTTCGGGAACCGAGCTCGATATTTTAACGGATGAACTTGGATTGAGTACGAGGTTACCTCCCCCGTTCGACAGTTTTCCATAATCAACGTCCCGCAACGGGAAAACTGGCCGACTTGTACGGTTCCCGGTTCGATTTTCGGATGGACCGATGTCCACGGGTTCCGTTGGGAGCGCTCAATCGCCTAAAAGGGCGCAAATCGTCAAAAAATCAAACGAAACGAGCGAGGGTGGTAACAGAGATCGCTCCGTTTTCAGACGTCGAACAACGACGAGAAATCTAACGTGTTCGCTCCGCGGCCGTCATCTATTTCGGCGTTGAATCTCCCCCCCTCTCGCCGCCTCATCGTTTCACCGATACTACTCGCTACACGCTTCGTATATATACTTACCTACCTACAAACTACAAAATGGCGGACGCATCTACAGCACCTGCGGCGGCATCTCCAGTTCCCGCTACCCCGGCGAAGAAGGCCAAGGCTTCCGCGGCCAGCAAGAAGCCCAAGGCGAAACCCACCCATCCTAAGACGAGCGAGATGGTCAACAGCGCAATCAAGGAGTTGAAGGAGCGCGGAGGTTCCTCTCTCCAGGCCATCAAGAAATACATCGCCGCCAACTACAAGGTCGACGCCGACAAACTCGCCCCGTTCATCAAGAAGTACCTGAAGGGAGCCGTCGAGTCCGGCGCCCTCGTTCAGACCAAGGGCAAGGGAGCGTCCGGTTCCTTCAAGCTGGAAGCCAAAGCGAAGGCCTCCTCGGCCGCCGCCAAGAAACCGAAGGCGGCCAAGAAGCCCAAAGCACCCAAGGAGAAGAAGCCCGCCGGCGAGAAGGTGGCCAAGAAGAAGCCCGCCGCCAAGAAAGCCGCTGCAGCTGCCAAGACCAAGAAGGCCGCCTCTCCCGCTAAGAAGGCAGCGCCCGCCAAGAAGGCTCCTGCCAAGCCCAAGAGCCCCACCAAGGCGAAGAAGAGCGCCAAGCCGCCCACCAAGAAGCCCAAGGCACCCAAACCCAAGAAGGCCGCGGCTCCCAAGGCCAAGCCGGCCGCTAAGAAAGCATCCGCCGCCGCCAAGAAGTGAATCACCTAGCGACGAGTCAACACACACACCAACAACAACACTGTCCACCCCTCGGAGACGGGGGCACTCGGCTCAGACGGTTGGAGAGCAGTCACCGCTAAAACCTCTATTCGTAAAAAGCCCTTTTCAGGGCTACCATTCTCTTCGTCGATATGAACCGTTTCCGTACTATCCGCCTAGTGAGTAGGTGAACGATTGCCAAAAAAGTCTAGAGAATAAATAAATAAATGACTTCCATTAAACCTAATTATTTATATATAAATTATTATGTCCTGTTTCTTTTTTATTAGGTACCTACCTGAGGTGAGCGGACGCAGAGCGAGGAGATCCGGTGGTCACACGAAAGTATGTGTGAAGGGGTAGTGGTGTAGCAGTAGTTACACGTGATCAGTGCATGATTTCGAAATATGAACTGAAGGTCAAGTAATAATAACGAATGATTGTTTAAAGGGAAAGAAAACAATAAACATTCTCCAGTCGGGGTGGTGCTATGGTCCGGGGGAGGACGTGACGCTGCTGCTCTCGGGTGCCTGCTCTTTGCGCGTCGTCGCGTAATTATTATTAATACATAGTTGGTTAATTAATTAATCGTAGATTTATGAATTGATTTAAAGTGCAGTGCAGTGCAGTGTTTTTGTATAGTTTCTGCTCGAATATTAGGTATCGTTGCATGCATGTACCTACGTTAGTTCATTGAAATGAGCAAGTGGAAATATTAATATTGATTATTAAGTGACTGGTGTTTCTTTTTTTAAAAAAAAATAATAATTAGGTATAGGTATTATGGAGAGTGCGCATTCGATTGAATGGTGATAGTTCCGATACAGGTAAGATAGGTACCTACCTACCTACCTACAATACGTAGTTTGTTGTTAATATTTGATGCGTAGTTCGGGGCATCCGTCGAGTGCGTGTCGCGGTGCAGTGCGAAAGACGCCGACGGCAGGAGAATTATTATCAAAAAATGACTAGGTATATTATGTACGTGAGGTAGGTACCTACCTAGTGACATAATATTGTAATAGTATATTATTATTATGTATATAATGTGATTTGATAGAACATAATATACCTATTATTTAAAACACAATTGAGTTTCTTCTGAAAAACAAAGAAACGACAATAATTGATGTTTATACTTTTATCACTAACTGAATTGATTTTATCTAATTTATCATTTACTATTATTAGCTGTCAATATCCAAAATGCCATCTATTGAAATTAAAGTGAAGCAAAACAGAACCAAGGAACGTACCTACACGGTACTTTCTTACATGTATAGGTATACCTATCTGCAGTGTCGCTATAATAATATTAGGTATATCAAAGGTAGGTAGGTAGGTACCCCCACCTACCTATCTTCTGTAGGGTGCATGCGGGATGGTGCGGCATTCGTACGAAACGTGAAACCGTGGTGGCGATCTCACATGGACATATTATGTGTTTATATTAGGTAAGTACCTATATTATCATAATATTATTAGGTAGGTACATGTTTACCGAAGGCGAACGAGAGAAACGTTTCATGGTGAAGGTGAGTGGTGGCCCTGAAAAGGGCCGTTTGTACGATAGTCTGGATAACAGCTGCTGATTTAACCTCCGAAACCGTAGAGGGTGCGTCCCTGCCTCTTGAGGGCGTAGACGACGTCCATGGCGGTGACGGTCTTCCTCTTGGCGTGCTCGGTGTAGGTGACGGCGTCGCGGATGACGTTCTCGAGGAACACCTTCAACACGCCCCTGGTCTCCTCGTAGATCAGTCCCGAGATACGCTTCACTCCACCGCGACGTGCAAGACGGCGGATGGCTGGCTTCGTGATTCCCTGGATGTTATCGCGGAGAACCTTCCTGTGACGCTTGGCGCCTCCTTTCCCCAGACCCTTTCCTCCTTTGCCGCGACCTGTCATCTTTCTTCTTCAGTTGCTGTGGTTAGTCGAGAAATGCGACGAGTGCCTCGCTCCGTGGTAGAATCGAGTGTGTGTGCCGGCCCCATACGGGGGACCCGTATTTATACTAAATCGGCGCGCAGACATTGCACCGTTTCTCAAAATGTAGTGTGTAGGATCGATCGAAAAACAAAGAAGAAGAAGAAAAAAAAATCGAAACTTAGTATTATGCGGCCGTTGTACGTACCTATACATAAGTATATTTAATTTATGTAGTTAGGTATGTACCTATATAAAATGTGTTTTCGTAAACGCTGAATATGTTTTTGTGTTATTCAAGTTCGAAGAGGAGTTTATAATATTATCAAAAATCACTATCGGTACCTACTACTTTACCTACCTACCGTTTGATACGGAGGAAATTGATATTCCTTTTATTTTAAAAATGTGTCATGTTCTTATTTTTTTTGTTTTGTTATTATTATGTCGATCTGTAGAAATATCGTATTTTAAATGTTGTTACTCTAAAATCTTTTATGTTATTCTTTCATACCTAATTATCATTTAGACAAATTTGATGTAGGTAATTATTTTATCTAATGAAATTTCGCTTAATTTTAGAGCAACACAAACGAGAAAGTCTTTAAGAAAACACATTACGTGTACATAATAATAATATAAAAACGTTTCTACACAACATTATTCGATTGAAATGTTAAATTATTATTTATGTGAAAAGTTGTAATTATAGGCAAATTTTACGACGTGTATAGGTAGAGGTAGGTGGTACGATTCATATAGGTACAGTGGATACCTATTTTACTGCCGTTTTTGTTTGTTCCGCTTTGAGTAATTTGGGAGTGAGAAAAATAAATAAAAAAAATAGCGCTAACGTAGGTACACACGGTCGGTCGGGTGCGTTTACATTAAAAAAATAAAAGTTTTTTTTTTTTCCCGCCAATTCTATTCGGAGCGGTTGCAAAGTTTGCGAAGCTTTGTACGTTGTCTGCGAACGCTTTCGTCCGCACCGTTCGCTTTTAGCGTAAAGCGATAAACAGTTTGTATAAAATAGGGTCGTCCGTCGGTCGCGGTATCGAGATCGATCGATCGAATTATCGTCGAATCAACTACCCGAGATGGCACGTACGAAGCAAACAGCCCGCAAGTCGACAGGAGGGAAGGCCTGAGCAGCTTGCAGCCCACACCGCGCCGTCACAAGGACTCTTTCGAGGATATACCCACACAGTTCTTTTCAGAGCTAAATTACATAACGTTTCGCTATACACAGCTCTTTTCAGAGCTAAAACGTTTCGCTTTCACGCGCACTTTACCTACTTACTTTTCCCCTGGCTGTTCTTGAACAGACAGGCACTTTTTTATTTTATTAATTTGTATTTTTTTTGTTAATTTACAGGTACAACGGACAAGAAGATGGGCCCCGTCGCCCCCCCACAGGGGGAGGTCGTGAGGAAGCCCAGGATAGTGGAAGTACCCAACCCGGAGGGAGGAGCACCCAAGAAGGTCTTCGAGGTCCAGCTTGTTGCCGGCGCCTCGAAGGAAGAAGTGTGGAGTCACGTCCAGAGGGCGTACTCCACCCTCATGGCCGAGGGGGCCGAGAAGATGGACTGGCAGGTCCCCAAGAATCCTGCCAAAAGGAAGAAGACCGATGAGCCGCCTGCCCACGCCTCGACGTCAAACAAGTACGCAGCGCTGCCCGAAGTCAGCGAGGGGGCGGGCCATGGGGCCACGAAGAAGAAGAGACCGTCGAGGATCCCTCCGGTCGTGCTGAAGGTGGGCGAGATGACCCACCTCACCATGGTAGCTCTGATCAAGAGCTACTGCAAGGCACCCATGACGGTGACCTACATCTCCGGAGGAAGGGCCTCCGTAAGGACAAGCACCTCCCAGGACAGGGAGGCTCTATTGAAGGGACTGCGTGAGAAGGATCACCAGTTCCACACCTTCTCCACGGCCGAGGAGAAGATGAAGAAGACGGTGATCCGGGGACTCCCTACCCTGGACGTCGAGGAGATAGCGGAGGACATCCGAGAGCAGGGACTGGATGTCCAGAAAGTCGTCAGGATGACGACCAAGGGAGCCGGAGCGATATATATCGCCTACTTCGGAGCTGAGCAGCAGATGGGCGTCGTGAAGGACACCCTAAGAGTCATCTGCAGCTGCAGGGTCAAGCTGGACAGGTACAGGCCCAGAGGTGCGACAGCAGGAACGCAGTGCTTCCGGTGCCAGGCCTTCGGGCACGCCGCGAGGAACTGCAACCACACGGCGCGCTGCGTCAAGTGCAAGGAGCAGCACCCCACGAGTGAGTGCCCGAAGAAGTCGAGAGAGGAGCCGGCTGACTGCTGCAACTGCGGAGGTCAGCACCCGGCCAACTACCGCCAGTGTCCCAAGAGGCAGCAGTACGTGGCATCGGTGAGCGCCCGGACACGCCGCCCACAGCCCCAGACGAGGAGTTGGAGCGAGGTAGTGAGAGGACCGGCCCTACTACCCACACCCGCCCAGCCAGCAACGCCCAAGGAGAGGCCAGCGGCACCCGCGTCCGCCCCCAGGACCGCTACGGCGCCCCCACGCCGCCCACAACAGCAGGAGCCCGAGGAAACGTCCACGAGTGAGCTCGTAACGTTACTACGCACGGTGATGGCCATCAAGCCCAGACTAAACCAGTGCAAAACCAGGCTCGAGAAGGCTCTAGTCATACTAGAGCTTATCGAGAGCCTGGAGTGAAGTGTGCACCCCCCCTGGGGCAAGTGTAGTGAAGTGCAGTGAGGAACACAATGTCTAGTACAATTGACAGTGACAATGCGACTAGTTACTCAGTGTCTCACGGCACGAGTGTGAATGTGTTACAGTGGAACGCGCGCAGCATCCGGGCACCCGGCAAGCTGGACGAGCTGAGGCACGTTGCTGAATATACAGGTATGGATGTATTGCTTATTAGTGAAACATGTTTAGTGCCAGAGGTCAGGGCTAACATCCCCGACTTTCTCACCTATCGCTGCGATAGGAGTTCAGGTACGCGAGGCGGCGGTGCCGCTATCTTTATTAGAGAGAGCGTGCGTCACACACTCTTAGCGGTACCCGCGATAGACGGGGTAGAAGCAGTTGCCGTACTGCTACACCTCGACCGACATGACATCGTCATAGTTTCGGTATATGTACCTCCCAGTGCCGACATTGAGGAGTGTCTCGACGTATGTATGGCGCTCGGGTCGAAAGTCGTAATGGCCGGAGACCTGAACGCCCGTCATACGATGTGGAACTGTAACTCTACCAATGCGAAGGGTAGAGCTATTGAGAAATATGTCACTAAGCATGTTAACATGTCTGTGTATTGGCCTGATTCACCCACCTACTATAGGAAGGGCTGTATCCCTTCCACTCTTGACATCCAAGTGGTCAAAGGCACGGGAGACTTGCTCTCGTCGCCCCGCACTCAGTGCACCATGTACTCGGACCATATGCCCGTTACTTTCAGCATAGACGCGACGTATACGAGACTCACTCGTATCACGTACGACTACTCGAAAGCGGACTGGGAAGGATACCGCCTGAACACCGCACGGGAGCTGGAGGGGCGCGACAGTGTCCCCCAGTCTCGTGAGGAAATAGACAAGGCAGTGGAAACACTGACCACGGTTCTCACGGAGAACCGAGCCCAGTATGTTCCCCTGCGTCCCCACTCCTTCTACAAACCCCCGCCCCCCGAGATCCAGGAGCTGATTCGGCTACGGAACGGCTCAAGGCGGCGGTGGCAGCGCACCCACGATCCCGAGGACAAAGCGTTCGTCAACCACCTCCAGAAGGTGATCAGATCATCGCTCCAGACGCACAAGAATGATCAATGGCAGAGCAGACTCTCCCGAGTCTCGCCAGGGGACCACACGGCCCTCTGGCCAGTGGTACGATCTCTCAAGAAGAGATACGATACCATCCCACCCCTGAAGACCGACGTCGGTCTAGCAACGTCCGACGCTGAAAAGGCGGATGCCCTAGCGGACGCCTACGTGCAGACGTACCAGATCACTGGGGGTCTGCACGATGACGTCACGGACGCGATAGTGAACGACACTGTCGCCTCACTATCGGACGAGCGCCCGTCAATAGACGACATCAGTCTAGTGACCCCGAGGGAAGTAAGCCGAATCGTCAGGGGCCTCAAAAGAGGAAAAGCTCCAGGCATCGACACCATCCATGGCTGCCTTATACAGCGTTTACCTCTCAGAGGTATAATCTTCCTCACGAAGATTTTCAACGCCTGCCTCATCCAAGGGTACTACCCGGACGGATGGAAAACAGGCAGAGTAGTCCCGGTGCACAAACCGGGAAAGGATCCCTCCATCCCATCCAGCTACCGACCCATCAGCCTCCTATCCATACTGGGTAAGGTCTTCGAAAAGACCATATTCACCAGGCTGACCCAACACCACACGTCTCACGACACACTCCAGCCTGAACAGTTCGGTTTTAGACAACACCACTCTACCACACAACAGCTGATCCGAGTGACAGAACAGGTGACGAAAGGCTTCAACACCAAGTCCCATACGGGCATGGTCCTGTTGGACCTGGAAAAAGCCTTCGACACCGTTTGGCACGAGGGTCTATTACACAAACTCATCGTTACACGAACTCCAGATTACCTAGTTCAGATAATAAAATCCTACCTCACAGACAGGCACTTTGTCGTGTCTGTGAGACAGGCACAGTCCACCCCGAGAGACGTCCCTATGGGCGTACCTCAGGGCAGCATCCTAGGCCCCGCCCTGTTCAACATATACACACATGACATTCCCCAATCGCCACACACAAACATCGCCCTATACGCCGACGATGCTGCGGTGCTGGCAACATCGCACGCAGACTACCAAGTCGGACGGTATCTCCAGGTCGCACTGGACCGTCTCGCTGACTTTTACAGAAGGTGGAGGCTAAAAGTCAACGAATCTAAGACGGAGGGGGTGATGTTCACGCACAGACGTAGATTAACACTCCCACACGTCCGTATGGGCCGAGAGTCCGTGGAATGGCGCGGAGAGGTCAAGTACCTCGGCGTCATCCTGGACGCAAAGCTCACATGGAAATCCCACATAGAAAGGGCGGTCACCAAGGCGAGAGCCGGGTCACTAGCCCTGTATCCCGTCTTCAACAGACAAAGCGCCCTCACGGCGTCTACAAAACTACAAATATACAAACAACTCATCCGACCGGTATTAACATACGCCTGCCCGGTATGGAACAGCGCAGCTCAAACACACCACACTCGCGCTCAGAGAATACAAAACAGAGCATTCAAAATCATATACAACACGCACCCTCGCCAAAACCTAACAAGACTGCACAACAGAGTCAGGGAAGACACACTACTCGAACACTGCATGAATCTCACACGTAAATTCTACAAGAGCATAGACAGGCACGACAATCCACTGATTAGGAATCTCGGCCAGTACACAATAGATGAACTACCCTTCAGGTACAGACATCGTATGCCGAAGCACAGGCTTCTCATATGATATGTACATCCACGCCTGTTGACAGCCGCGCGAGGAACGAAAGGAGCCCCCAGGCAGACAATAAGTTGCCCCAAAATGATCTCGCGATTATTTTTCGGCAACCCCCCTAACGTAAGTGCTAATCTGTTTGCCTATGTTTCAGGAGCAGATCCAGCAGAAACTAATATTAATCATTTTCTTCCCTTCTAGGCTAATGAAATATCTAAGGCAGATCCGGGGTAGCCGGATCAACATAATATATTATTAAGACAAGTCCGGGGTAGCCGGACCATTCAAATAATTAAGTCGACTCATAACTGGTGGGTTTTTTTGCATGGGTTCAATTCCCATTTTTTACCATCAGTTTAGTTATGTTTAAGTTAAATCGAGGTGTGCGTGGATGGAACTGGTGGCTCTGAAAGGGGAACGTAAAGGAACGTAAAGCTTAAAGTCGCGTTAACATTTTATAATTTAGTAACTTAAAACCATTTATTGGTACGCCGGCTGGATGTTATTGGGCATGATGGTGACAGTCGTCCGGAGGAGCAAAGGAAAACGCAGGTCAAACCAACACACCCACAAAACAGAAGATGTAAGGGCCACAGAGCCCACTTAACACATGACGTACATTATTTTTTTTCAGGTACACACCACCACCATGACCTACTGACATACGACAATGACCGACAAGATGCATAATGGCTCAGTCCAGTGCGCATCGACATCACACTAACAAACATGTTATCTCTTTCAGGTATACACGAACACATTAACACACGCACTCATTCATTCATTCATTCATTCCGTCGCGGTATCGAGGATATATCCAGACACTTCAAAGATGGCACGTACCAAGCAGACAGCCCGCAAATCGACAGGAGGGAAGGCCCCCAGGAAGCAGCTCGCCACGAAGGCAGCCCGCAAGAGCGCACCCGCCACCGGAGGCGTGAAGAAGCCCCATCGTTACAGGCCCGGCACGGTCGCTCTTCGTGAGATCCGTCGCTACCAGAAGAGCACCGAGTTGCTCATCCGCAAGCTGCCCTTCCAGCGCCTCGTCCGTGAGATCGCTCAGGACTTCAAGACCGACCTGCGCTTCCAGAGCTCCGCCGTGATGGCTCTCCAGGAGGCCAGCGAGGCTTACCTCGTCGGTCTGTTCGAAGACACCAACCTGTGCGCTATCCACGCCAAGCGCGTCACCATCATGCCCAAGGACATCCAGCTGGCGAGACGCATCCGCGGGGAGCGTGCTTAAGCCCGGGCTTTATATTTCTTTTTTTTTCCTACGTTCTAAACGGCCCTTTTCAGGGCCACCATTGTGTATCCGTATCGTTTCGCACACACACTGTATTTGGCTACCCTCTCTATCTTGTATGATCAACTATGAATTATAATAATATTATGTAGGTACATGTTATTATATCGAGAATAATGACTCAGGATCGAACTTAATTTAAAAAAAAGTCGAATTCACTAAATAATTGCACGTTTGCGGTACCTATTTATTGCTTTTACTTATCTTATATAAATATAATTTTAGTTATCATGAATGCAATCGTACTGAATTATTGCACGTTTGTGTGCCCCTTAATATTATTTTGAATTCTATTTATTTTTTAAAAAATGATTCTCTCTCATAAAGCTTAGTGCTTGTGTTTAGAGAGTGTTTTGACTAACTTGATTTGTAATAGTCATATTATCTTATTATTGAGCCTATAAAATTAAAATGTAAAACATACAATGACGCCAGTATTTAGGAACATCTAGGACGAGAAGAATACAAGATGATGATATGTTTTTCTGTTACTTTTTGTATTCGACATTGTATACCTATTAATAGTAGGTATTCTTCGTTTTTGTATTCGACATTGTATACCTATTAATAGTAGGTATTCTTCGTTTTTGTATTCGACATTGTATACCTATTAATAGTAGGTATTCTTCGTTGGCAAGCCAAAGTGTCGCCGTGTACTCACTAATAAATAAATATTTCATAAAATAAATGATCATACAATCGAGCGGTGCGTGCGAAACGTTTTACGGATCTAACTGGTGGCCCTGAAAAGGGCCTTTTATATAATCCATTGCGGTGGTGGTGTAATCCTTTGCGGTGAAGGCTTACGCCTTCTTCTCGGTCTTCTTGGGCAGAAGGACTGCTTGGATGTTAGGCAGGACACCTCCCTGGGCGATTGTCACCCCGGAGAGAAGCTTGTTCAACTCCTCGTCGTTGCGGATGGCCAGCTGGAGATGCCTCGGGATGATTCTGGTCTTCTTGTTGTCGCGGGCGGCGTTGCCTGCCAACTCCAACACTTCGGCTGCCAAATATTCCATGACGGCGGCCAGGTAGACGGGTGCTCCTGCTCCCACCCTCTCGGCGTAGTTGCCCTTCCTCAGGAGACGGTGGATACGACCGACTGGGAACTGGAGCCCGGCACGGTTTGAGCGTGACTTTGCCTTCCCCTTGACCTTGCCTCCTTTACCGCGTCCAGACATGCTTGCTGATAGATTGGTAGAGTAGTAGACTTGTTAACGAAGCGATGAGATACTCTCTCGATGAAAAATTTTTAAAGAGAGAGAGAGAGAAACGCGCGTAGCGCGGTTCGAGCGCGCGTAGCGTGCGTTTATTTGGTCAAAATCGTGTTGAGTTTACTTGAATGTGTTGCTTGAGTGTTGAATATTTTCCGCGGACTGGGCCCGTGCCATTATACGGATTTCTGCATGTGGTTTTGATTTCATGTGGTATGTATTGAGTGTGTATGCGCGATACAAGTGTGTTCGTGGGAGAAGCTACGTTAGTGTATGTGTCGTGAGGTGTGTGGTGATGTGATAGTCTGTTTGTGAGTTGTGAATGCAGAGTGTGGTGTGTGAGTGAGGTGTGTTTGTCTGGACGCGTTGTCGTCGGCTGGTCGGACACCCTTCTGATGTCCTCTGTGTAGTGGTCTCCATCCTTCTGATGGTCCTTGAAGATCGTTGCTGGCCGTGCCTCTGCCCAAGTGTGACCGAGAAGAAGGCGTTGGACTGAAATAATAAACGGTTAAGCAAAAAACAAAAGCGAGACATGAATGAAATTGCAATCTGCGAGAGGTTGTGTTAACGCGAAGTTAATTTAGGTATGCAAGTGAAGTTACTCGCGACTTTGGTACCACCATATTCATATATAAAAGGCCCCCTTCAGGGATTTTTCTTATGCCCCACTGCTGGTAAAAAGCCCCACGGCATAAAAACCCAGCAGCGGCGCTAACTTAAGATAGGCTAATACAATATATTTTGCGGTCGGGTTATGCCCGGCCGCGGCTCTTAAGTTATTTGAAAATTAATAACAATCTGAAATAAGAAATGATTAGGCTGAAAGTGAAAGGTTAGTGTTACCTGAAAAGAATTTTGATTAATACGACAACTTACTCAAGGCTGTCCATGAGCTCTAGTATGACGAGAGCCTTCTCCATCTTGTTTTTGCATGCAGCCAGCCTGGGTTTGATCTCCATGATCAACCTGACGAGCTGGAGCAGTTCGCTGGGGTCCTCTTCGGCCGCTTGTCTCCTCTCTGCAGGTACGGGCGCTGCTCTGGCCGCGGGCGCGGCGGCTGGGGGGGGCGCTGTCGTCTGGGCGGTGGGTGGCTGCGGGGCGCGTCTAGACGGCCCTCTCACCACATCACTCCAGTTCCTGGTCGTCTTCTTCGGAATGGATGCCACGTACTCCTGTCTCTTCGGGCACCGGCTGAAGTTGGCTGGGTGTGGGCCCCCACAGTTACAGCACACTGCGGGCTCCTCTCTTGTCTTCTTGGGGCACTCACTTGTGACGTGAGCCCCCTGGCATTTCACGCACCTCACAGCGTGATTGCAGTGCTTCGCTGCATGGCCGAAGGACTGGCACCTGAAGCACTGGGTCCCGGCTCGGCCTCTCGGTCTGTATTTCTCCACTTGCACCCTGCAGTGGCAGATCACCTTCAATGAGTCTTTCACGAGACCCATCTGTTGGTCGTGGGGGAAGTATGCGATGTACATCGCACTTCCCTGTGACCCGGTCGTCATTCTGACGACCTTGGTGACGTTGAGGTCCTGGGCCCTCAAGTCCTCTTCAATTTCGGACACGTCCAGTGGCGGCAGACCCCGGATGACCGTCTTCTTCAGCTTCTCCGCCTCCGTGGAGAAGGTGTGGAAGGGGAAATTCCTTTCCCTCAGCGCCTTGAGCAGCGACTCCCTGTCGGCCGCTGTGGTGAGGTTCACGGAGGCCCTCCCTCCGGAAATATACTTCATCGTAAACGATGAAGTAGGCGACGTGTTCTCCTTGATGAGCCCCATCACCTGGTTGTGGGTCATCTCACCAAGCCTTACTATGACGGGCGGGAGTCTACTCGTCCGAGGTGACGGCCTCGCCCCTTCGCGCACCTCAGGTAGTGCGCTGAATTTGTTCGCCAGCGGTGTCGCGTTCGCTGGGCCCTCAGCTTTCTTCTTCTTGGCGGGGCTCTTCGGCACCTGCCACTCGGCCATCTCTGCTGCCGCCTTGCCCTTCGGTCTCCCCCTCGTGCCGGTCTTGGAGGTGCTGGGCTGGGTCTTGGAGGTGCTGGGCTGAGCCGGGGGGGACGCTTTCCTCTTCGTAGGCGTCGGTGGTGCGGCCGCCGCCATCTCGATGTAGCGACACTCGTCCTCAGGGAGCAGGGTCGCTGGTGGCCCGTTGTTCGCCAGGTACTGGGCCGCTTCGTTGTCGTCTATGGGCTCCAGGCCCGAGGCCCTGACAATGGTACCGTCGGGGAGCCTGATGCGCATCCTGAAATTAAAGAAGAACACAAGAATATAAAAATTAAGAGTTTCTTACTCAGTCCGCTCTGTGAGTCAGCTTTCGCTGTCCTGTCCTGTGGTTGTGGCTTCAGTCCGCTCTGTGGGTTTGGGCCGCAGCTCGATGTTCCGGGTGGTGCGGGACAGCTCTCGCTGTCCGCCTTCTGTGATTGTGGATCTGCAACAGAGAGACAGTATTATCTGTTCCGGCTGGCGTGCGTGAAACGTTTTGCTCTGAGAAGAGCACTTTGAAGCGTGTGGAAACGTTATGCCCACTCAGTTCTTAAAAGAACAAGTAGGCCTGTAGGTATGTAGTCAGCTGGCGTAGCAGGTAGTCGTCCCAGGAGTCGCCTCGGTGGTCCGTCTAGCAAGCAATGATGATGATCTTAGCATGTGTGCACCTCTGATGCCTGATCTGAAAAATTTTTATCCGGACCCCTCGTTTAAACGACGTTCGGTTCACGCGCGCGCGGCGGCGGATCAGTCCCCCACCCGTCTCCTCGATCGGCCGACGACTCGACAAAATGGGGTGCGCTGGCCGTACTGAATCACACATAGCAGCCGTTTACTACCACGAACAACTGACTATCTACCACGAATCGAGATGCCACCAAAGACTAGCGGAAAGGCAGCGAAGAAGTCGGGCAAGGCCCAGAAGAACATCTCCAAGGGGGACAAGAAGAAGTCCAAGCGCAGGAGGAAGGAGAGCTACGCCATCTACATTTACAAAGTGCTGAAACAGGTGCACCCCGACACCGGCATCAGCAGCAAGGCGATGAGCATCATGAACAGCTTCGTCAACGACATCTTCGAACGCATCGCCGCCGAGGCTAGCCGTCTCGCCCACTACAACAAGAGGTCGACCATCACCAGCAGGGAGATCCAGACCGCCGTGCGCCTCCTCCTGCCCGGTGAGCTCGCCAAGCACGCCGTCAGCGAAGGAACCAAGGCCGTCACCAAATACACCAGCTCCAAGTAGACAAGCACACTCGCCCGCTCTTCTATTCTTACAAAAAAAAGGCCCTTTTCAGGGCCGCCATGTTGATCTATAGAACGTTTCGATCTCACGCCTCCGATTTTCTCTCTTGCCCATTGATTTTTAGATGTTTTAAATGCATCGCATAGAAGGTAAGGGAATAAACATTATAATATCATACAGATAGTTTGCAGGTAATTTCGTACCCGCATTTATTATTGTGTAGCGATAGCCGATTGAATAGATATTATATTTTTTGTGGAAAGGATGAAAGCGTTCACACTGACCACTGAATGTTGGCGGTTACTATGTGAACTCATATATTATCCCGTTGGTCCTCCTGCGTGCCCTTTAGACATTTTGTGTAGGTCGAACGATAAAATAAGTAATAGAATGGATTATTAATTTATCTACATAGATTACAGACCGTCTGGGTTTTCATTTTTATCGAAGAGGGAACAACACTAGACAGACACCGTACGTGTTACGTTCGATCGTGCGCTTAGATGACCGCACCGCCCCAATACAAAAACCTTTCAATAGTGAATGAAGGATGGTTCTAATATATTATGGGTGATTGATTGAAAGATAGACGATACCGGCTAGTATGCATAATATTATAATATAGAGCATCACATTCGTCATCAGCCGTCTGATTAGTGTGTGTGTGTTATAATAGAAACGGCTAGGCGAAGTTTCGTTATACACGCCTTGTGAGGCGGGGCGGTACCGTCTCGATACGATCCGTGTGTGATCGAAGGAGCACTCGGTACACAGTTCGACTGAATACGTCCTATAACGACGATAATATTACAATATAAACCGATAATAAATCGAAAATAGTGATTTTCGATAAAAGAAAGAGAGAACATTCGAGATGGCAACGTTCGTACGTAGTAGGCCGCCTCGTCTTCGCCGAACGAGGGTGCACCGTGCTACACCTCGCACCTTCGGAGGCCGTTTGCTTCGTTCCTCGAAACGGGGCGCTATTCTCGGGCCTCGGAAACTCTAGAGCACGTATCGGAGCGCCGTTTACGGATCCAGTTCGGGAACCGAGCTCGATATTTTAACGGATGAACTTGGATTGAGTACGAGGTTACCTCCCCCGTTCGACAGTTTTCCATAATCAACGTCCCGCAACGGGAAAACTGGCCGACTTGTACGGTTCCCGGTTCGATTTTCGGATGGACCGATGTCCACGGGTTCCGTTGGGAGCGCTCAATCGCCTAAAAGGGCGCGAATCGTCAAAAAATCAAACGAAACGAGCGAGGGTGGTAACAGAGATCGCTCCGTTTTCAGACGTCGAACAACGACGAGAAATCTAACGTGTTCGCTCCGCGGCCGTCATCTATTTCGGCGTTGAATCTCCCCCCCTCTCGCCGCCTCATCGTTTCACCGATACTACTCGCTACACGCTTCGTATATATACTTACCTACCTACAAACTACAAAATGGCGGACGCATCTACAGCACCTGCGGCGGCATCTCCAGTTCCCGCTACCCCGGCGAAGAAGGCCAAGGCTTCCGCGGCCAGCAAGAAGCCCAAGGCGAAACCCACCCATCCTAAGACGAGCGAGATGGTCAACAGCGCAATCAAGGAGTTGAAGGAGCGCGGAGGTTCCTCTCTCCAGGCCATCAAGAAATACATCGCCGCCAACTACAAGGTCGACGCCGACAAACTCGCCCCGTTCATCAAGAAGTACCTGAAGGGAGCCGTCGAGTCCGGCGCCCTCGTTCAGACCAAGGGCAAGGGAGCGTCCGGTTCCTTCAAGCTGGAAGCCAAAGCGAAGGCCTCCTCGGCCGCCGCCAAGAAACCGAAGGCGGCCAAGAAGCCCAAAGCACCCAAGGAGAAGAAGCCCGCCGGCGAGAAGGTGGCCAAGAAGAAGCCCGCCGCCAAGAAAGCCGCTGCAGCTGCCAAGACCAAGAAGGCCGCCTCTCCCGCTAAGAAGGCAGCGCCCGCCAAGAAGGCTCCTGCCAAGCCCAAGAGCCCCACCAAGGCGAAGAAGAGCGCCAAGCCGCCCACCAAGAAGCCCAAGGCACCCAAACCCAAGAAGGCCGCGGCTCCCAAGGCCAAGCCGGCCGCTAAGAAAGCATCCGCCGCCGCCAAGAAGTGAATCACCTAGCGACGAGTCAACACACACACCAACAACAACACTGTCCACCCCTCGGAGACGGGGGCACTCGGCTCAGACGGTTGGAGAGCAGTCACCGCTAAAACCTCTATTCGTAAAAAGCCCTTTTCAGGGCTACCATTCTCTTCGTCGATATGAACCGTTTCCGTACTATCCGCCTAGTGAGTAGGTGAACGATTGCCAAAAAAGTCTAGAGAATAAATAAATAAATGACTTCCATTAAACCTAATTATTTATATATAAATTATTATGTCCTGTTTCTTTTTTATTAGGTACCTACCTGAGGTGAGCGGACGCAGAGCGAGGAGATCCGGTGGTCACACGAAAGTATGTGTGAAGGGGTAGTGGTGTAGCAGTAGTTACACGTGATCAGTGCATGATTTCGAAATATGAACTGAAGGTCAAGTAATAATAACGAATGATTGTTTAAAGGGAAAGAAAACAATAAACAGAGATCATCAGATCATCTTGCTGCTTGCTAGACGGACCACCGAGGCGACTCCTGGGACGACTACCTGCTACGCCAGCTGACTACATATCTACAGGCCTACTTGTTCTTTTCAGAACTGAGTGGGCATAACGTTTCCACACGCTTCAAAGTGCTCTTTTCAGAGCAAAACGTTTCACGCACGCCAGCCGGAACAGATAATACTGTCTCTCTGTTGCAGATCCACACCCACAGAAGGCGGACAGCGAGAGCTGTCCCGCACCACCCGGAACATCGAGCTGCGGCCCAAACCCACAGAGCGGACTGAAGCCACAACCACAGGACAGGACAGCGAAAGCTGACTCACAGAGCGGACTGAGTAAGAAATTCTTAATTTTATATTCTTGTGTTTTTCTTTTTTAATTTCAGGATGCGCATCAGGCTCCCCGACGGTACCATTGTCAGGGCCTCGGGCCTGGAGCCCATAGACGACAACGAAGCGGCCCAGTACCTGGCGAACAACGGGCCACCAGCGACCCTGCTCCCTGAGGACGAGTGTCGCTACATCGAGATGGCGGCGGCCGCACCACCGACGCCTACGAAGAGGAAAGCGTCCCCCCCGGCTCAGCCCAGCACCTCCAAGACCCAGCCCAGCACCTCCAAGACCGGCACGAGGGGGAGACCGAAGGGCAAGGCGGCAGCAGAGATGGCCGAGTGGCAGGTGCCGAAGAGCCCCGCCAAGAAGAAGAAAGCTGAGGGCCCAGCGAACGCGACACCGCTGGCGAACAAATTCAGCGCACTACCTGAGGTGCGCGAAGGGGCGAGGCCGTCACCACGGACGAGTAGACTCCCGCCCGTCATCGTAAGGCTTGGTGAGATGACCCACAACCAGGTGATGGGACTCATCAAGGAAAACACGTCGCCTACTTCATCGTTTACGATGAAGTATATTTCCGGAGGGAGGGCCTCCGTGAACCTCACCACAGCGGCCGACAGGGAGTCGCTGCTCAAGGCGCTGAGGGAAAGGAATTTCCCCTTCCACACCTTCTCCACGGAGGCGGAGAAGCTGAAGAAGACGGTCATCCGGGGTCTGCCGCCACTGGACGTGTCCGAAATTGAAGAGGACTTGAGGGCCCAGGACCTCAACGTCACCAAGGTCGTCAGAATGACGACCCGGTCACAGGGAAGTGCGATGTACATCGCATACTTCCCCCACGACCAACAGATGGGTCTCGTGAAAGACTCATTGAAGGTGATCTGCCACTGCAGGGTGCAAGTGGAGAAATACAGACCGAGAGGCCGAGCCGGGACCCAGTGCTTCAGGTGCCAGTCCTTCGGCCATGCAGCGAAGCACTGCAATCACGCTGTGAGGTGCGTGAAATGCCAGGGGGCTCACGTCACGAGTGAGTGCCCCAAGAAGACAAGAGAGGAGCCCGCAGTGTGCTGTAACTGTGGGGGCCCACACCCAGCCAACTTCAGCCGGTGCCCGAAGAGACAGGAGTACGTGGCATCCATTCCGAAGAAGACGACCAGGAACTGGAGTGATGTGGTGAGAGGGCCGTCTAGACGCGCCCCGCAGCCACCCACCGCCCAGACGACAGCGCCCCCCCCAGCCGCCGCGCCCGCGGCCAGAGCAGCGCCCGTACCTGCAGAGAGGAGACAAGCGGCCGAAGAGGACCCCAGCGAACTGCTCCAGCTCGTCAGGTTGATCATGGAGATCAAACCCAGGCTGGCTGCATGCAAAAACAAGATGGAGAAGGCTCTCGTCATACTAGAGCTCATGGACAGCCTTGAGTAAGTTGTCGTATTAATCAAAATTCTTTTCAGGTAACACTAACCTTTCACTTTCAGCCTAATCATTTCTTATTTCAGATTGTTATTAATTTTCAAATAACTTAAGAGCCGCGGCCGGGCATAACCCGACCGCAAAATATATTGTATTAGCCTATCTTAAGTTAGCGCCGCTGCTGGGTTTTTATGCCGTGGGGCTTTTTACCAGCAGTGGGGCATAAGAAGAAAAATCCCTGAAGGGGGCCTTTTATATGAATATGGTGGTACCAAAGTCGCGAGTAACTTCACTTGCATACCTAAATTAACTTCGCGTTAACACAACCTCTCGCAGATTGCAATTTCATTCATGTCTCGCTTTTGTTTTTTGCTTAACCGTTTATTATTTCAGTCCAACGCCTTCTTCTCGGTCACACTTGGGCAGAGGCACGGCCAGCAACGATCTTCAAGGACCATCAGAAGGATGGAGACCACTACACAGAGGACATCAGAAGGGTGTCCGACCAGCCGACGAAAACGCGTCCAGACAAACACACCTCACTCACACACCACACTCTGCACTTACAACTCACAAACAGACTATCACATCACCACACACCTCACGACACATACACTAACGTAGCTTCTCCCACGAACACACTTGTATCGCGCATACACACTCAATACATACCACATGAAATCACAACCACAAGTAGAAATCCGTATAATGGCACGGGCCCAGTCCGCGGAAAATTTTCAACACTCAAGCAACACATTCAAGTAAACTCAACTCCTTTTCGACTAAATAAACGCACGCTACGCGCGCTCGAACCGCGCTACGCGCGTTTCTCTCTCTCTCTTTACATTCTCCAGTCGGGGTGGTGCTATGGTCCGGGGGAGGACGTGACGCTGCTGCTCTCGGGTGCCTGCTCTTTGCGCGTCGTCGCGTAATTATTATTAATACATAGTTGGTTAATTAATTAATCGTAGATTTATGAATTGATTTAAAGTGCAGTGCAGTGCAGTGTTTTTGTATAGTTTCTGCTCGAATATTAGGTATCGTTGCATGCATGTACCTACGTTAGTTCATTGAAATGAGCAAGTGGAAATATTAATATTGATTATTAAGTGACTGGTGTTTCTTTTTTTAAAAAAAAATAATAATTAGGTATAGGTATTATGGAGAGTGCGCATTCGATTGAATGGTGATAGTTCCGATACAGGTAAGATAGGTACCTACCTACCTACCTACCTACAATACGTAGTTTGTTGTTAATATTTGATGCGTAGTTCGGGGCATCCGTCGAGTGCGTGTCGCGGTGCAGTGCGAAAGACGCCGACGGCAGGAGAATTATTATCAAAAAATGACTAGGTATATTATGTACGTGAGGTAGGTACCTACCTAGTGACATAATATTGTAATAGTATATTATTATTATGTATATAATGTGATTTGATAGAACATAATATACCTATTATTTAAAACACAATTGAGTTTCTTCTGAAAAACAAAGAAACGACAATAATTGATGTTTATACTTTTATCACTAACTGAATTGATTTTATCTAATTTATCATTTACTATTATTAGCTGTCAATATCCAAAATGCCATCTATTGAAATTAAAGTGAAGCAAAACAGAACCAAGGAACGTACCTACACGGTACTTTCTTACATGTATAGGTATACCTATCTGCAGTGTCGCTATAATAATATTAGGTATATCAAAGGTAGGTAGGTAGGTACCCCCACCTACCTATCTTCTGTAGGGTGCATGCGGGATGGTGCGGCATTCGTACGAAACGTGAAACCGTGGTGGCGATCTCACATGGACATATTATGTGTTTATATTAGGTAAGTACCTATATTATCATAATATTATTAGGTAGGTACATGTTTACCGAAGGCGAACGAGAGAAACGTTTCATGGTGAAGGTGAGTGGTGGCCCTGAAAAGGGCCGTTTGTACGATAGTCTGGATAACAGCTGCTGATTTAACCTCCGAAACCGTAGAGGGTGCGTCCCTGCCTCTTGAGGGCGTAGACGACGTCCATGGCGGTGACGGTCTTCCTCTTGGCGTGCTCGGTGTAGGTGACGGCGTCGCGGATGACGTTCTCGAGGAACACCTTCAACACGCCCCTGGTCTCCTCGTAGATCAGTCCCGAGATACGCTTCACTCCACCGCGACGTGCAAGACGGCGGATGGCTGGCTTCGTGATTCCCTGGATGTTATCGCGGAGAACCTTCCTGTGACGCTTGGCGCCTCCTTTCCCCAGACCCTTTCCTCCTTTGCCGCGACCTGTCATCTTTCTTCTTCAGTTGCTGTGGTTAGTCGAGAAATGCGACGAGTGCCTCGCTCCGTGGTAGAATCGAGTGTGTGTGCCGGCCCCATACGGGGGACCCGTATTTATACTAAATCGGCGCGCAGACATTGCACCGTTTCTCAAAATGTAGTGTGTAGGATCGATCGAAAAACAAAGAAGAAGAAGAAAAAAAAATCGAAACTTAGTATTATGCGGCCGTTGTACGTACCTATACATAAGTATATTTAATTTATGTAGTTAGGTATGTACCTATATAAAATGTGTTTTCGTAAACGCTGAATATGTTTTTGTGTTATTCAAGTTCGAAGAGGAGTTTATAATATTATCAAAAATCACTATCGGTACCTACTACTTTACCTACCTACCGTTTGATACGGAGGAAATTGATATTCCTTTTATTTTAAAAATGTGTCATGTTCTTATTTTTTTTGTTTTGTTATTATTATGTCGATCTGTAGAAATATCGTATTTTAAATGTTGTTACTCTAAAATCTTTTATGTTATTCTTTCATACCTAATTATCATTTAGACAAATTTGATGTAGGTAATTATTTTATCTAATGAAATTTCGCTTAATTTTAGAGCAACACAAACGAGAAAGTCTTTAAGAAAACACATTACGTGTACATAATAATAATATAAAAACGTTTCTACACAACATTATTCGATTGAAATGTTAAATTATTATTTATGTGAAAAGTTGTAATTATAGGCAAATTTTACGACGTGTATAGGTAGAGGTAGGTGGTACGATTCATATAGGTACAGTGGATACCTATTTTACTGCCGTTTTTGTTTGTTCCGCTTTGAGTAATTTGGGAGTGAGAAAAATAAATAAAAAAAATAGCGCTAACGTAGGTACACACGGTCGGTCGGGTGCGTTTACATTAAAAAAATAAAAGTTTTTTTTTTTTCCCGCCAATTCTATTCGGAGCGGTTGCAAAGTTTGCGAAGCTTTGTACGTTGTCTGCGAACGCTTTCGTCCGCACCGTTCGCTTTTAGCGTAAAGCGATAAACAGTTTGTATAAAATAGGGTCGTCCGTCGGTCGCGGTATCGAGATCGATCGATCGAATTATCGTCGAATCAACTACCCGAGATGGCACGTACGAAGCAAACAGCCCGCAAGTCGACAGGAGGGAAGGCCTGAGCAGCTTGCAGCCCACACCGCGCCGTCACAAGGACTCTTTCGAGGATATACCCACACAGTTCTTTTCAGAGCTAAATTACATAACGTTTCGCTATACACAGCTCTTTTCAGAGCTAAAACGTTTCGCTTTCACGCGCACTTTACCTACTTACTTTTCCCCTGGCTGTTCTTGAACAGACAGGCACTTTTTTATTTTATTAATTTGTATTTTTTTTGTTAATTTACAGGTACAACGGACAAGAAGATGGGCCCCGTCGCCCCCCCACAGGGGGAGGTCGTGAGGAAGCCCAGGATAGTGGAAGTACCCAACCCGGAGGGAGGAGCACCCAAGAAGGTCTTCGAGGTCCAGCTTGTTGCCGGCGCCTCGAAGGAAGAAGTGTGGAGTCACGTCCAGAGGGCGTACTCCACCCTCATGGCCGAGGGGGCCGAGAAGATGGACTGGCAGGTCCCCAAGAATCCTGCCAAAAGGAAGAAGACCGATGAGCCGCCTGCCCACGCCTCGACGTCAAACAAGTACGCAGCGCTGCCCGAAGTCAGCGAGGGGGCGGGCCATGGGGCCACGAAGAAGAAGAGACCGTCGAGGATCCCTCCGGTCGTGCTGAAGGTGGGCGAGATGACCCACCTCACCATGCTAGCTCTGATCAAGAGCTACTGCAAGGCACCCATGACGGTGACCTACATCTCCGGAGGAAGGGCCTCCGTAAGGACAAGCACCTCCCAGGACAGGGAGGCTCTATTGAAGGGACTGCGTGAGAAGGATCACCAGTTCCACACCTTCTCCACGGCCGAGGAGAAGATGAAGAAGACGGTGATCCGGGGACTCCCTACCCTGGACGTCGAGGAGATAGCGGAGGACATCCGAGAGCAGGGACTGGATGTCCAGAAAGTCGTCAGGATGACGACCAAGGGAGCCGGAGCGATATATATCGCCTACTTCGGAGCTGAGCAGCAGATGGGCGTCGTGAAGGACACCCTAAGAGTCATCTGCAGCTGCAGGGTCAAGCTGGACAGGTACAGGCCCAGAGGTGCGACAGCAGGAACGCAGTGCTTCCGGTGCCAGGCCTTCGGGCACGCCGCGAGGAACTGCAACCACACGGCGCGCTGCGTCAAGTGCAAGGAGCAGCACCCCACGAGTGAGTGCCCGAAGAAGTCGAGAGAGGAGCCGGCTGACTGCTGCAACTGCGGAGGTCAGCACCCGGCCAACTACCGCCAGTGTCCCAAGAGGCAGCAGTACGTGGCATCGGTGAGCGCCCGGACACGCCGCCCACAGCCCCAGACGAGGAGTTGGAGCGAGGTAGTGAGAGGACCGGCCCTACTACCCACACCCGCCCAGCCAGCAACGCCCAAGGAGAGGCCAGCGGCACCCGCGTCCGCCCCCAGGACCGCTACGGCGCCCCCACGCCGCCCACAACAGCAGGAGCCCGAGGAAACGTCCACGAGTGAGCTCGTAACGTTACTACGCACGGTGATGGCCATCAAGCCCAGACTAAACCAGTGCAAAACCAGGCTCGAGAAGGCTCTAGTCATACTAGAGCTTATCGAGAGCCTGGAGTGAAGTGTGCACCCCCCCTGGGGCAAGTGTAGTGAAGTGCAGTGAGGAACACAATGTCTAGTACAATTGACAGTGACAATGCGACTAGTTACTCAGTGTCTCACGGCACGAGTGTGAATGTGTTACAGTGGAACGCGCGCAGCATCCGGGCACCCGGCAAGCTGGACGAGCTGAGGCACGTTGCTGAATATACAGGTATGGATGTATTGCTTATTAGTGAAACATGTTTAGTGCCAGAGGTCAGGGCTAACATCCCCGACTTTCTCACCTATCGCTGCGATAGGAGTTCAGGTACGCGAGGCGGCGGTGCCGCTATCTTTATTAGAGAGAGCGTGCGTCACACACTCTTAGCGGTACCCGCGATAGACGGGGTAGAAGCAGTTGCCGTACTGCTACACCTCGACCGACATGACATCGTCATAGTTTCGGTATATGTACCTCCCAGTGCCGACATTGAGGAGTGTCTCGACGTATGTATGGCGCTCGGGTCGAAAGTCGTAATGGCCGGAGACCTGAACGCCCGTCATACGATGTGGAACTGTAACTCTACCAATGCGAAGGGTAGAGCTATTGAGAAATATGTCACTAAGCATGTTAACATGTCTGTGTATTGGCCTGATTCACCCACCTACTATAGGAAGGGCTGTATCCCTTCCACTCTTGACATCCAAGTGGTCAAAGGCACGGGAGACTTGCTCTCGTCGCCCCGCACTCAGTGCACCATGTACTCGGACCATATGCCCGTTACTTTCAGCATAGACGCGACGTATACGAGACTCACTCGTATCACGTACGACTACTCGAAAGCGGACTGGGAAGGATACCGCCTGAACACCGCACGGGAGCTGGAGGGGCGCGACAGTGTCCCCCAGTCTCGTGAGGAAATAGACAAGGCAGTGGAAACACTGACCACGGTTCTCACGGAGAACCGAGCCCAGTATGTTCCCCTGCGTCCCCACTCCTTCTACAAACCCCCGCCCCCCGAGATCCAGGAGCTGATTCGGCTACGGAACGGCTCAAGGCGGCGGTGGCAGCGCACCCACGATCCCGAGGACAAAGCGTTCGTCAACCACCTCCAGAAGGTGATCAGATCATCGCTCCAGACGCACAAGAATGATCAATGGCAGAGCAGACTCTCCCGAGTCTCGCCAGGGGACCACACGGCCCTCTGGCCAGTGGTACGATCTCTCAAGAAGAGATACGATACCATCCCACCCCTGAAGACCGACGTCGGTCTAGCAACGTCCGACGCTGAAAAGGCGGATGCCCTAGCGGACGCCTACGTGCAGACGTACCAGATCACTGGGGGTCTGCACGATGACGTCACGGACGCGATAGTGAACGACACTGTCGCCTCACTATCGGACGAGCGCCCGTCAATAGACGACATCAGTCTAGTGACCCCGAGGGAAGTAAGCCGAATCGTCAGGGGCCTCAAAAGAGGAAAAGCTCCAGGCATCGACACCATCCATGGCTGCCTTATACAGCGTTTACCTCTCAGAGGTATAATCTTCCTCACGAAGATTTTCAACGCCTGCCTCATCCAAGGGTACTACCCGGACGGATGGAAAACAGGCAGAGTAGTCCCGGTGCACAAACCGGGAAAGGATCCCTCCATCCCATCCAGCTACCGACCCATCAGCCTCCTATCCATACTGGGTAAGGTCTTCGAAAAGACCATATTCACCAGGCTGACCCAACACCACACGTCTCACGACACACTCCAGCCTGAACAGTTCGGTTTTAGACAACACCACTCTACCACACAACAGCTGATCCGAGTGACAGAACAGGTGACGAAAGGCTTCAACACCAAGTCCCATACGGGCATGGTCCTGTTGGACCTGGAAAAAGCCTTCGACACCGTTTGGCACGAGGGTCTATTACACAAACTCATCGTTACACGAACTCCAGATTACCTAGTTCAGATAATAAAATCCTACCTCACAGACAGGCACTTTGTCGTGTCTGTGAGACAGGCACAGTCCACCCCGAGAGACGTCCCTATGGGCGTACCTCAGGGCAGCATCCTAGGCCCCGCCCTGTTCAACATATACACACATGACATTCCCCAATCGCCACACACAAACATCGCCCTATACGCCGACGATGCTGCGGTGCTGGCAACATCGCACGCAGACTACCAAGTCGGACGGTATCTCCAGGTCGCACTGGACCGTCTCGCTGACTTTTACAGAAGGTGGAGGCTAAAAGTCAACGAATCTAAGACGGAGGGGGTGATGTTCACGCACAGACGTAGATTAACACTCCCACACGTCCGTATGGGCCGAGAGTCCGTGGAATGGCGCGGAGAGGTCAAGTACCTCGGCGTCATCCTGGACGCAAAGCTCACATGGAAATCCCACATAGAAAGGGCGGTCACCAAGGCGAGAGCCGGGTCACTAGCCCTGTATCCCGTCTTCAACAGACAAAGCGCCCTCACGGCGTCTACAAAACTACAAATATACAAACAACTCATCCGACCGGTATTAACATACGCCTGCCCGGTATGGAACAGCGCAGCTCAAACACACCACACTCGCGCTCAGAGAATACAAAACAGAGCATTCAAAATCATATACAACACGCACCCTCGCCAAAACCTAACAAGACTGCACAACAGAGTCAGGGAAGACACACTACTCGAACACTGCATGAATCTCACACGTAAATTCTACAAGAGCATAGACAGGCACGACAATCCACTGATTAGGAATCTCGGCCAGTACACAATAGATGAACTACCCTTCAGGTACAGACATCGTATGCCGAAGCACAGGCTTCTCATATGATATGTACATCCACGCCTGTTGACAGCCGCGCGAGGAACGAAAGGAGCCCCCAGGCAGACAATAAGTTGCCCCAAAATGATCTCGCGATTATTTTTCGGCAACCCCCCTAACGTAAGTGCTAATCTGTTTGCCTATGTTTCAGGAGCAGATCCAGCAGAAACTAATATTAATCATTTTCTTCCCTTCTAGGCTAATGAAATATCTAAGGCAGATCCGGGGTAGCCGGATCAACATAATATATTATTAAGACAAGTCCGGGGTAGCCGGACCATTCAAATAATTAAGTCGACTCATAACTGGTGGGTTTTTTTGCATGGGTTCAATTCCCATTTTTTACCATCAGTTTAGTTATGTTTAAGTTAAATCGAGGTGTGCGTGGATGGAACTGGTGGCTCTGAAAGGGGAACGTAAAGGAACGTAAAGCTTAAAGTCGCGTTAACATTTTATAATTTAGTAACTTAAAACCATTTATTGGTACGCCGGCTGGATGTTATTGGGCATGATGGTGACAGTCGTCCGGAGGAGCAAAGGAAAACGCAGGTCAAACCAACACACCCACAAAACAGAAGATGTAAGGGCCACAGAGCCCACTTAACACATGACGTACATTATTTTTTTTCAGGTACACACCACCACCATGACCTACTGACATACGACAATGACCGACAAGATGCATAATGGCTCAGTCCAGTGCGCATCGACATCACACTAACAAACATGTTATCTCTTTCAGGTATACACGAACACATTAACACACGCACTCATTCATTCATTCCGTCGCGGTATCGAGGATATATCCAGACACTTCAAAGATGGCACGTACCAAGCAGACAGCCCGCAAATCGACAGGAGGGAAGGCCCCCAGGAAGCAGCTCGCCACGAAGGCAGCCCGCAAGAGCGCACCCGCCACCGGAGGCGTGAAGAAGCCCCATCGTTACAGGCCCGGCACGGTCGCTCTTCGTGAGATCCGTCGCTACCAGAAGAGCACCGAGTTGCTCATCCGCAAGCTGCCCTTCCAGCGCCTCGTCCGTGAGATCGCTCAGGACTTCAAGACCGACCTGCGCTTCCAGAGCTCCGCCGTGATGGCTCTCCAGGAGGCCAGCGAGGCTTACCTCGTCGGTCTGTTCGAAGACACCAACCTGTGCGCTATCCACGCCAAGCGCGTCACCATCATGCCCAAGGACATCCAGCTGGCGAGACGCATCCGCGGGGAGCGTGCTTAAGCCCGGGCTTTATATTTCTTTTTTTTTCCTACGTTCTAAACGGCCCTTTTCAGGGCCACCATTGTGTATCCGTATCGTTTCGCACACACACTGTATTTGGCTACCCTCTCTATCTTGTATGATCAACTATGAATTATAATAATATTATGTAGGTACATGTTATTATATCGAGAATAATGACTCAGGATCGAACTTAATTTAAAAAAAAGTCGAATTCACTAAATAATTGCACGTTTGCGGTACCTATTTATTGCTTTTACTTATCTTATATAAATATAATTTTAGTTATCATGAATGCAATCGTACTGAATTATTGCACGTTTGTGTGCCCCTTAATATTATTTTGAATTCTATTTATTTTTTAAAAAATGATTCTCTCTCATAAAGCTTAGTGCTTGTGTTTAGAGAGTGTTTTGACTAACTTGATTTGTAATAGTCATATTATCTTATTATTGAGCCTATAAAATTAAAATGTAAAACATACAATGACGCCAGTATTTAGGAACATCTAGGACGAGAAGAATACAAGATGATGATATGTTTTTCTGTTACTTTTTGTATTCGACATTGTATACCTATTAATAGTAGGTATTCTTCGTTTTTGTATTCGACATTGTATACCTATTAATAGTAGGTATTCTTCGTTTTTGTATTCGACATTGTATACCTATTAATAGTAGGTATTCTTCGTTGGCAAGCCAAAGTGTCGCCGTGTACTCACTAATAAATAAATATTTCATAAAATAAATGATCATACAATCGAGCGGTGCGTGCGAAACGTTTTACGGATCTAACTGGTGGCCCTGAAAAGGGCCTTTTATATAATCCATTGCGGTGGTGGTGTAATCCTTTGCGGTGAAGGCTTACGCCTTCTTCTCGGTCTTCTTGGGCAGAAGGACTGCTTGGATGTTAGGCAGGACACCTCCCTGGGCGATTGTCACCCCGGAGAGAAGCTTGTTCAACTCCTCGTCGTTGCGGATGGCCAGCTGGAGATGCCTCGGGATGATTCTGGTCTTCTTGTTGTCGCGGGCGGCGTTGCCTGCCAACTCCAACACTTCGGCTGCCAAATATTCCATGACGGCGGCCAGGTAGACGGGTGCTCCTGCTCCCACCCTCTCGGCGTAGTTGCCCTTCCTCAGGAGACGGTGGATACGACCGACTGGGAACTGGAGCCCGGCACGGTTTGAGCGTGACTTTGCCTTCCCCTTGACCTTGCCTCCTTTACCGCGTCCAGACATGCTTGCTGATAGATTGGTAGAGTAGTAGACTTGTTAACGAAGCGATGAGATACTCTCTCGATGAAAAATTTTTATCCGGACCCCTCGTTTAAACGACGTTCGGTTCACGCGCGCGCGGCGGCGGATCAGTCCCCCACCCGTCTCCTCGATCGGCCGACGACTCGACAAAATGGGGTGCGCTGGCCGTACTGAATCACACATAGCAGCCGTTTACTACCACGAACAACTGACTATCTACCACGAATCGAGATGCCACCAAAGACTAGCGGAAAGGCAGCGAAGAAGTCGGGCAAGGCCCAGAAGAACATCTCCAAGGGGGACAAGAAGAAGTCCAAGCGCAGGAGGAAGGAGAGCTACGCCATCTACATTTACAAAGTGCTGAAACAGGTGCACCCCGACACCGGCATCAGCAGCAAGGCGATGAGCATCATGAACAGCTTCGTCAACGACATCTTCGAACGCATCGCCGCCGAGGCTAGCCGTCTCGCCCACTACAACAAGAGGTCGACCATCACCAGCAGGGAGATCCAGACCGCCGTGCGCCTCCTCCTGCCCGGTGAGCTCGCCAAGCACGCCGTCAGCGAAGGAACCAAGGCCGTCACCAAATACACCAGCTCCAAGTAGACAAGCACACTCGCCCGCTCTTCTATTCTTACAAAAAAAAGGCCCTTTTCAGGGCCGCCATGTTGATCTATAGAACGTTTCGATCTCACGCCTCCGATTTTCTCTCTTGCCCATTGATTTTTAGATGTTTTAAATGCATCGCATAGAAGGTAAGGGAATAAACATTATAATATCATACAGATAGTTTGCAGGTAATTTCGTACCCGCATTTATTATTGTGTAGCGATAGCCGATTGAATAGATATTATATTTTTTGTGGAAAGGATGAAAGCGTTCACACTGACCACTGAATGTTGGCGGTTACTATGTGAACTCATATATTATCCCGTTGGTCCTCCTGCGTGCCCTTTAGACATTTTGTGTAGGTCGAACGATAAAATAAGTAATAGAATGGATTATTAATTTATCTACATAGATTACAGACCGTCTGGGTTTTCATTTTTATCGAAGAGGGAACAACACTAGACAGACACCGTACGTGTTACGTTCGATCGTGCGCTTAGATGACCGCACCGCCCCAATACAAAAACCTTTCAATAGTGAATGAAGGATGGTTCTAATATATTATGGGTGATTGATTGAAAGATAGACGATACCGGCTAGTATGCATAATATTATAATATAGAGCATCACATTCGTCATCAGCCGTCTGATTAGTGTGTGTGTGTTATAATAGAAACGGCTAGGCGAAGTTTCGTTATACACGCCTTGTGAGGCGGGGCGGTACCGTCTCGATACGATCCGTGTGTGATCGAAGGAGCACTCGGTACACAGTTCGACTGAATACGTCCTATAACGACGATAATATTACAATATAAACCGATAATAAATCGAAAATAGTGATTTTCGATAAAAGAAAGAGAGAACATTCGAGATGGCAACGTTCGTACGTAGTAGGCCGCCTCGTCTTCGCCGAACGAGGGTGCACCGTGCTACACCTCGCACCTTCGGAGGCCGTTTGCTTCGTTCCTCGAAACGGGGCGCTATTCTCGGGCCTCGGAAACTCTAGAGCACGTATCGGAGCGCCGTTTACGGATCCAGTTCGGGAACCGAGCTCGATATTTTAACGGATGAACTTGGATTGAGTACGAGGTTACCTCCCCCGTTCGACAGTTTTCCATAATCAACGTCCCGCAACGGGAAAACTGGCCGACTTGTACGGTTCCCGGTTCGATTTTCGGATGGACCGATGTCCACGGGTTCCGTTGGGAGCGCTCAATCGCCTAAAAGGGCGCGAATCGTCAAAAAATCAAACGAAACGAGCGAGGGTGGTAACAGAGATCGCTCCGTTTTCAGACGTCGAACAACGACGAGAAATCTAACGTGTTCGCTCCGCGGCCGTCATCTATTTCGGCGTTGAATCTCCCCCCCTCTCGCCGCCTCATCGTTTCACCGATACTACTCGCTACACGCTTCGTATATATACTTACCTACCTACAAACTACAAAATGGCGGACGCATCTACAGCACCTGCGGCGGCATCTCCAGTTCCCGCTACCCCGGCGAAGAAGGCCAAGGCTTCCGCGGCCAGCAAGAAGCCCAAGGCGAAACCCACCCATCCTAAGACGAGCGAGATGGTCAACAGCGCAATCAAGGAGTTGAAGGAGCGCGGAGGTTCCTCTCTCCAGGCCATCAAGAAATACATCGCCGCCAACTACAAGGTCGACGCCGACAAACTCGCCCCGTTCATCAAGAAGTACCTGAAGGGAGCCGTCGAGTCCGGCGCCCTCGTTCAGACCAAGGGCAAGGGAGCGTCCGGTTCCTTCAAGCTGGAAGCCAAAGCGAAGGCCTCCTCGGCCGCCGCCAAGAAACCGAAGGCGGCCAAGAAGCCCAAAGCACCCAAGGAGAAGAAGCCCGCCGGCGAGAAGGTGGCCAAGAAGAAGCCCGCCGCCAAGAAAGCCGCTGCAGCTGCCAAGACCAAGAAGGCCGCCTCTCCCGCTAAGAAGGCAGCGCCCGCCAAGAAGGCTCCTGCCAAGCCCAAGAGCCCCACCAAGGCGAAGAAGAGCGCCAAGCCGCCCACCAAGAAGCCCAAGGCACCCAAACCCAAGAAGGCCGCGGCTCCCAAGGCCAAGCCGGCCGCTAAGAAAGCATCCGCCGCCGCCAAGAAGTGAATCACCTAGCGACGAGTCAACACACACACCAACAACAACACTGTCCACCCCTCGGAGACGGGGGCACTCGGCTCAGACGGTTGGAGAGCAGTCACCGCTAAAACCTCTATTCGTAAAAAGCCCTTTTCAGGGCTACCATTCTCTTCGTCGATATGAACCGTTTCCGTACTATCCGCCTAGTGAGTAGGTGAACGATTGCCAAAAAAGTCTAGAGAATAAATAAATAAATGACTTCCATTAAACCTAATTATTTATATATAAATTATTATGTCCTGTTTCTTTTTTATTAGGTACCTACCTGAGGTGAGCGGACGCAGAGCGAGGAGATCCGGTGGTCACACGAAAGTATGTGTGAAGGGGTAGTGGTGTAGCAGTAGTTACACGTGATCAGTGCATGATTTCGAAATATGAACTGAAGGTCAAGTAATAATAACGAATGATTGTTTAAAGGGAAAGAAAACAATAAACATTCTCCAGTCGGGGTGGTGCTATGGTCCGGGGGAGGACGTGACGCTGCTGCTCTCGGGTGCCTGCTCTTTGCGCGTCGTCGCGTAATTATTATTAATACATAGTTGGTTAATTAATTAATCGTAGATTTATGAATTGATTTAAAGTGCAGTGCAGTGCAGTGTTTTTGTATAGTTTCTGCTCGAATATTAGGTATCGTTGCATGCATGTACCTACGTTAGTTCATTGAAATGAGCAAGTGGAAATATTAATATTGATTATTAAGTGACTGGTGTTTCTTTTTTTAAAAAAAAATAATAATTAGGTATAGGTATTATGGAGAGTGCGCATTCGATTGAATGGTGATAGTTCCGATACAGGTAAGATAGGTACCTACCTACCTACCTACAATACGTAGTTTGTTGTTAATATTTGATGCGTAGTTCGGGGCATCCGTCGAGTGCGTGTCGCGGTGCAGTGCGAAAGACGCCGACGGCAGGAGAATTATTATCAAAAAATGACTAGGTATATTATGTACGTGAGGTAGGTACCTACCTAGTGACATAATATTGTAATAGTATATTATTATTATGTATATAATGTGATTTGATAGAACATAATATACCTATTATTTAAAACACAATTGAGTTTCTTCTGAAAAACAAAGAAACGACAATAATTGATGTTTATACTTTTATCACTAACTGAATTGATTTTATCTAATTTATCATTTACTATTATTAGCTGTCAATATCCAAAATGCCATCTATTGAAATTAAAGTGAAGCAAAACAGAACCAAGGAACGTACCTACACGGTACTTTCTTACATGTATAGGTATACCTATCTGCAGTGTCGCTATAATAATATTAGGTATATCAAAGGTAGGTAGGTAGGTACCCCCACCTACCTATCTTCTGTAGGGTGCATGCGGGATGGTGCGGCATTCGTACGAAACGTGAAACCGTGGTGGCGATCTCACATGGACATATTATGTGTTTATATTAGGTAAGTACCTATATTATCATAATATTATTAGGTAGGTACATGTTTACCGAAGGCGAACGAGAGAAACGTTTCATGGTGAAGGTGAGTGGTGGCCCTGAAAAGGGCCGTTTGTACGATAGTCTGGATAACAGCTGCTGATTTAACCTCCGAAACCGTAGAGGGTGCGTCCCTGCCTCTTGAGGGCGTAGACGACGTCCATGGCGGTGACGGTCTTCCTCTTGGCGTGCTCGGTGTAGGTGACGGCGTCGCGGATGACGTTCTCGAGGAACACCTTCAACACGCCCCTGGTCTCCTCGTAGATCAGTCCCGAGATACGCTTCACTCCACCGCGACGTGCAAGACGGCGGATGGCTGGCTTCGTGATTCCCTGGATGTTATCGCGGAGAACCTTCCTGTGACGCTTGGCGCCTCCTTTCCCCAGACCCTTTCCTCCTTTGCCGCGACCTGTCATCTTTCTTCTTCAGTTGCTGTGGTTAGTCGAGAAATGCGACGAGTGCCTCGCTCCGTGGTAGAATCGAGTGTGTGTGCCGGCCCCATACGGGGGACCCGTATTTATACTAAATCGGCGCGCAGACATTGCACCGTTTCTCAAAATGTAGTGTGTAGGATCGATCGAAAAACAAAGAAGAAGAAGAAAAAAAAATCGAAACTTAGTATTATGCGGCCGTTGTACGTACCTATACATAAGTATATTTAATTTATGTAGTTAGGTATGTACCTATATAAAATGTGTTTTCGTAAACGCTGAATATGTTTTTGTGTTATTCAAGTTCGAAGAGGAGTTTATAATATTATCAAAAATCACTATCGGTACCTACTACTTTACCTACCTACCGTTTGATACGGAGGAAATTGATATTCCTTTTATTTTAAAAATGTGTCATGTTCTTATTTTTTTTGTTTTGTTATTATTATGTCGATCTGTAGAAATATCGTATTTTAAATGTTGTTACTCTAAAATCTTTTATGTTATTCTTTCATACCTAATTATCATTTAGACAAATTTGATGTAGGTAATTATTTTATCTAATGAAATTTCGCTTAATTTTAGAGCAACACAAACGAGAAAGTCTTTAAGAAAACACATTACGTGTACATAATAATAATATAAAAACGTTTCTACACAACATTATTCGATTGAAATGTTAAATTATTATTTATGTGAAAAGTTGTAATTATAGGCAAATTTTACGACGTGTATAGGTAGAGGTAGGTGGTACGATTCATATAGGTACAGTGGATACCTATTTTACTGCCGTTTTTGTTTGTTCCGCTTTGAGTAATTTGGGAGTGAGAAAAATAAATAAAAAAAATAGCGCTAACGTAGGTACACACGGTCGGTCGGGTGCGTTTACATTAAAAAAATAAAAGTTTTTTTTTTTTCCCGCCAATTCTATTCGGAGCGGTTGCAAAGTTTGCGAAGCTTTGTACGTTGTCTGCGAACGCTTTCGTCCGCACCGTTCGCTTTTAGCGTAAAGCGATAAACAGTTTGTATAAAATAGGGTCGTCCGTCGGTCGCGGTATCGAGGATATATCCAGACACTTCAAAGATGGCACGTACCAAGCAGACAGCCCGCAAATCGACAGGAGGGAAGGCCCCCAGGAAGCAGCTCGCCACGAAGGCAGCCCGCAAGAGCGCACCCGCCACCGGAGGCGTGAAGAAGCCCCATCGTTACAGGCCCGGCACGGTCGCTCTTCGTGAGATCCGTCGCTACCAGAAGAGCACCGAGTTGCTCATCCGCAAGCTGCCCTTCCAGCGCCTCGTCCGTGAGATCGCTCAGGACTTCAAGACCGACCTGCGCTTCCAGAGCTCCGCCGTGATGGCTCTCCAGGAGGCCAGCGAGGCTTACCTCGTCGGTCTGTTCGAAGACACCAACCTGTGCGCTATCCACGCCAAGCGCGTCACCATCATGCCCAAGGACATCCAGCTGGCGAGACGCATCCGCGGGGAGCGTGCTTAAGCCCGGGCTTTATATTTCTTTTTTTTTCCTACGTTCTAAACGGCCCTTTTCAGGGCCACCATTGTGTATCCGTATCGTTTCGCACACACACTGTATTTGGCTACCCTCTCTATCTTGTATGATCAACTATGAATTATAATAATATTATGTAGGTACATGTTATTATATCGAGAATAATGACTCAGGATCGAACTTAATTTAAAAAAAAGTCGAATTCACTAAATAATTGCACGTTTGCGGTACCTATTTATTGCTTTTACTTATCTTATATAAATATAATTTTAGTTATCATGAATGCAATCGTACTGAATTATTGCACGTTTGTGTGCCCCTTAATATTATTTTGAATTCTATTTATTTTTTAAAAAATGATTCTCTCTCATAAAGCTTAGTGCTTGTGTTTAGAGAGTGTTTTGACTAACTTGATTTGTAATAGTCATATTATCTTATTATTGAGCCTATAAAATTAAAATGTAAAACATACAATGACGCCAGTATTTAGGAACATCTAGGACGAGAAGAATACAAGATGATGATATGTTTTTCTGTTACTTTTTGTATTCGACATTGTATACCTATTAATAGTAGGTATTCTTCGTTTTTGTATTCGACATTGTATACCTATTAATAGTAGGTATTCTTCGTTTTTGTATTCGACATTGTATACCTATTAATAGTAGGTATTCTTCGTTGGCAAGCCAAAGTGTCGCCGTGTACTCACTAATAAATAAATATTTCATAAAATAAATGATCATACAATCGAGCGGTGCGTGCGAAACGTTTTACGGATCTAACTGGTGGCCCTGAAAAGGGCCTTTTATATAATCCATTGCGGTGGTGGTGTAATCCTTTGCGGTGAAGGCTTACGCCTTCTTCTCGGTCTTCTTGGGCAGAAGGACTGCTTGGATGTTAGGCAGGACACCTCCCTGGGCGATTGTCACCCCGGAGAGAAGCTTGTTCAACTCCTCGTCGTTGCGGATGGCCAGCTGGAGATGCCTCGGGATGATTCTGGTCTTCTTGTTGTCGCGGGCGGCGTTGCCTGCCAACTCCAACACTTCGGCTGCCAAATATTCCATGACGGCGGCCAGGTAGACGGGTGCTCCTGCTCCCACCCTCTCGGCGTAGTTGCCCTTCCTCAGGAGACGGTGGATACGACCGACTGGGAACTGGAGCCCGGCACGGTTTGAGCGTGACTTTGCCTTCCCCTTGACCTTGCCTCCTTTACCGCGTCCAGACATGCTTGCTGATAGATTGGTAGAGTAGTAGACTTGTTAACGAAGCGATGAGATACTCTCTCGATGAAAAATTTTTATCCGGACCCCTCGTTTAAACGACGTTCGGTTCACGCGCGCGCGGCGGCGGATCAGTCCCCCACCCGTCTCCTCGATCGGCCGACGACTCGACAAAATGGGGTGCGCTGGCCGTACTGAATCACACATAGCAGCCGTTTACTACCACGAACAACTGACTATCTACCACGAATCGAGATGCCACCAAAGACTAGCGGAAAGGCAGCGAAGAAGTCGGGCAAGGCCCAGAAGAACATCTCCAAGGGGGACAAGAAGAAGTCCAAGCGCAGGAGGAAGGAGAGCTACGCCATCTACATTTACAAAGTGCTGAAACAGGTGCACCCCGACACCGGCATCAGCAGCAAGGCGATGAGCATCATGAACAGCTTCGTCAACGACATCTTCGAACGCATCGCCGCCGAGGCTAGCCGTCTCGCCCACTACAACAAGAGGTCGACCATCACCAGCAGGGAGATCCAGACCGCCGTGCGCCTCCTCCTGCCCGGTGAGCTCGCCAAGCACGCCGTCAGCGAAGGAACCAAGGCCGTCACCAAATACACCAGCTCCAAGTAGACAAGCACACTCGCCCGCTCTTCTATTCTTACAAAAAAAAGGCCCTTTTCAGGGCCGCCATGTTGATCTATAGAACGTTTCGATCTCACGCCTCCGATTTTCTCTCTTGCCCATTGATTTTTAGATGTTTTAAATGCATCGCATAGAAGGTAAGGGAATAAACATTATAATATCATACAGATAGTTTGCAGGTAATTTCGTACCCGCATTTATTATTGTGTAGCGATAGCCGATTGAATAGATATTATATTTTTTGTGGAAAGGATGAAAGCGTTCACACTGACCACTGAATGTTGGCGGTTACTATGTGAACTCATATATTATCCCGTTGGTCCTCCTGCGTGCCCTTTAGACATTTTGTGTAGGTCGAACGATAAAATAAGTAATAGAATGGATTATTAATTTATCTACATAGATTACAGACCGTCTGGGTTTTCATTTTTATCGAAGAGGGAACAACACTAGACAGACACCGTACGTGTTACGTTCGATCGTGCGCTTAGATGACCGCACCGCCCCAATACAAAAACCTTTCAATAGTGAATGAAGGATGGTTCTAATATATTATGGGTGATTGATTGAAAGATAGACGATACCGGCTAGTATGCATAATATTATAATATAGAGCATCACATTCGTCATCAGCCGTCTGATTAGTGTGTGTGTGTTATAATAGAAACGGCTAGGCGAAGTTTCGTTATACACGCCTTGTGAGGCGGGGCGGTACCGTCTCGATACGATCCGTGTGTGATCGAAGGAGCACTCGGTACACAGTTCGACTGAATACGTCCTATAACGACGATAATATTACAATATAAACCGATAATAAATCGAAAATAGTGATTTTCGATAAAAGAAAGAGAGAACATTCGAGATGGCAACGTTCGTACGTAGTAGGCCGCCTCGTCTTCGCCGAACGAGGGTGCACCGTGCTACACCTCGCACCTTCGGAGGCCGTTTGCTTCGTTCCTCGAAACGGGGCGCTATTCTCGGGCCTCGGAAACTCTAGAGCACGTATCGGAGCGCCGTTTACGGATCCAGTTCGGGAACCGAGCTCGATATTTTAACGGATGAACTTGGATTGAGTACGAGGTTACCTCCCCCGTTCGACAGTTTTCCATAATCAACGTCCCGCAACGGGAAAACTGGCCGACTTGTACGGTTCCCGGTTCGATTTTCGGATGGACCGATGTCCACGGGTTCCGTTGGGAGCGCTCAATCGCCTAAAAGGGCGCGAATCGTCAAAAAATCAAACGAAACGAGCGAGGGTGGTAACAGAGATCGCTCCGTTTTCAGACGTCGAACAACGACGAGAAATCTAACGTGTTCGCTCCGCGGCCGTCATCTATTTCGGCGTTGAATCTCCCCCCCTCTCGCCGCCTCATCGTTTCACCGATACTACTCGCTACACGCTTCGTATATATACTTACCTACCTACAAACTACAAAATGGCGGACGCATCTACAGCACCTGCGGCGGCATCTCCAGTTCCCGCTACCCCGGCGAAGAAGGCCAAGGCTTCCGCGGCCAGCAAGAAGCCCAAGGCGAAACCCACCCATCCTAAGACGAGCGAGATGGTCAACAGCGCAATCAAGGAGTTGAAGGAGCGCGGAGGTTCCTCTCTCCAGGCCATCAAGAAATACATCGCCGCCAACTACAAGGTCGACGCCGACAAACTCGCCCCGTTCATCAAGAAGTACCTGAAGGGAGCCGTCGAGTCCGGCGCCCTCGTTCAGACCAAGGGCAAGGGAGCGTCCGGTTCCTTCAAGCTGGAAGCCAAAGCGAAGGCCTCCTCGGCCGCCGCCAAGAAACCGAAGGCGGCCAAGAAGCCCAAAGCACCCAAGGAGAAGAAGCCCGCCGGCGAGAAGGTGGCCAAGAAGAAGCCCGCCGCCAAGAAAGCCGCTGCAGCTGCCAAGACCAAGAAGGCCGCCTCTCCCGCTAAGAAGGCAGCGCCCGCCAAGAAGGCTCCTGCCAAGCCCAAGAGCCCCACCAAGGCGAAGAAGAGCGCCAAGCCGCCCACCAAGAAGCCCAAGGCACCCAAACCCAAGAAGGCCGCGGCTCCCAAGGCCAAGCCGGCCGCTAAGAAAGCATCCGCCGCCGCCAAGAAGTGAATCACCTAGCGACGAGTCAACACACACACCAACAACAACACTGTCCACCCCTCGGAGACGGGGGCACTCGGCTCAGACGGTTGGAGAGCAGTCACCGCTAAAACCTCTATTCGTAAAAAGCCCTTTTCAGGGCTACCATTCTCTTCGTCGATATGAACCGTTTCCGTACTATCCGCCTAGTGAGTAGGTGAACGATTGCCAAAAAAGTCTAGAGAATAAATAAATAAATGACTTCCATTAAACCTAATTATTTATATATAAATTATTATGTCCTGTTTCTTTTTTATTAGGTACCTACCTGAGGTGAGCGGACGCAGAGCGAGGAGATCCGGTGGTCACACGAAAGTATGTGTGAAGGGGTAGTGGTGTAGCAGTAGTTACACGTGATCAGTGCATGATTTCGAAATATGAACTGAAGGTCAAGTAATAATAACGAATGATTGTTTAAAGGGAAAGAAAACAATAAACATTCTCCAGTCGGGGTGGTGCTATGGTCCGGGGGAGGACGTGACGCTGCTGCTCTCGGGTGCCTGCTCTTTGCGCGTCGTCGCGTAATTATTATTAATACATAGTTGGTTAATTAATTAATCGTAGATTTATGAATTGATTTAAAGTGCAGTGCAGTGCAGTGTTTTTGTATAGTTTCTGCTCGAATATTAGGTATCGTTGCATGCATGTACCTACGTTAGTTCATTGAAATGAGCAAGTGGAAATATTAATATTGATTATTAAGTGACTGGTGTTTCTTTTTTTAAAAAAAAATAATAATTAGGTATAGGTATTATGGAGAGTGCGCATTCGATTGAATGGTGATAGTTCCGATACAGGTAAGATAGGTACCTACCTACCTACCTACAATACGTAGTTTGTTGTTAATATTTGATGCGTAGTTCGGGGCATCCGTCGAGTGCGTGTCGCGGTGCAGTGCGAAAGACGCCGACGGCAGGCCAGTACACAATAGATGAACTACCCTTCAGGTACAGACATCGTATGCCGAAGCACAGGCTTCTCATATGATATGTACATCCACGCCTGTTGACAGCCGCGCGAGGAACGAAAGGAGCCCCCAGGCAGACAATAAGTTGCCCCAAAATGATCTCGCGATTATTTTTCGGCAACCCCCCTAACGTAAGTGCTAATCTGTTTGCCTATGTTTCAGGAGCAGATCCAGCAGAAACTAATATTAATCATTTTCTTCCCTTCTAGGCTAATGAAATATCTAAGGCAGATCCGGGGTAGCCGGATCAACATAATATATTATTAAGACAAGTCCGGGGTAGCCGGACCATTCAAATAATTAAGTCGACTCATAACTGGTGGGTTTTTTGCATGGGTTCAATTCCCATTTTTTACCATCAGTTTAGTTATGTTTAAGTTAAATCGAGGTGTGCGTGGATGGAACTGGTGGCTCTGAAAGGGGAACGTAAAGGAACGTAAAGCTTAAAGTCGCGTTAACATTTTATAATTTAGTAACTTAAAACCATTTATTGGTACGCCGGCTGGATGTTATTGGGCATGATGGTGACAGTCGTCCGGAGGAGCAAAGGAAAACGCAGGTCAAACCAACACACCCACAAAACAGAAGATGTAAGGGCCACAGAGCCCACTCAACACATGACGTACATTATTTTTTTTCAGGTACACACCACCACCATGACCTACTGACATACGACAATGACCGACAAGATGCATAATGGCTCAGTCCAGTGCGCATCGACATCACACTAACAAACATGTTATCTCTTTCAGGTATACACGAACACATTAACACACGCACTCATTCATTCATTCATTCCGTCGCGGTATCGAGGATATATCCAGACACTTCAAAGATGGCACGTACCAAGCAGACAGCCCGCAAATCGACAGGAGGGAAGGCCCCCAGGAAGCAGCTCGCCACGAAGGCAGCCCGCAAGAGCGCACCCGCCACCGGAGGCGTGAAGAAGCCCCATCGTTACAGGCCCGGCACGGTCGCTCTTCGTGAGATCCGTCGCTACCAGAAGAGCACCGAGTTGCTCATCCGCAAGCTGCCCTTCCAGCGCCTCGTCCGTGAGATCGCTCAGGACTTCAAGACCGACCTGCGCTTCCAGAGCTCCGCCGTGATGGCTCTCCAGGAGGCCAGCGAGGCTTACCTCGTCGGTCTGTTCGAAGACACCAACCTGTGCGCTATCCACGCCAAGCGCGTCACCATCATGCCCAAGGACATCCAGCTGGCGAGACGCATCCGCGGGGAGCGTGCTTAAGCCCGGGCTTTATATTTCTTTTTTTTTCCTACGTTCTAAACGGCCCTTTTCAGGGCCACCATTGTGTATCCGTATCGTTTCGCACACACACTGTATTTGGCTACCCTCTCTATCTTGTATGATCAACTATGAATTATAATAATACTAGCTGACCCGTCGAACTTCGTCCCGCCAGAGAATTATTAATAAATAATATTAACTTTTGTTGACATAAATGGCCATCACTGACATTATCAAAAATATAAGGTCTGAAATCTGAAGCAAAATGAATGGACATAAGTAAATAAGAACAAAAATGTTTCATGGAATTTAATAGTGATTGATTACTTGCTTACTACATCACTCAACAAACGAAATGCATTGAGAAAAGAAAAAAATGACCATCATATATTTTTTTTCAATTTTGCTACAGTTAATTATTTTGATATTACGGTTCCTTCAAAGTATATGAAAAAAAACATGAAGCTTACAATATTGCATGAGAAAAAAATACGTAAGCTTATATACTACAAAAAACGCAACAATTAGAGGTTAACATTGTGCACAACCAATATAATATAGACATATTATCTTACCGACCTCGGTAGCCTAGTGGCAAAGGCGCCGACTTCAGATCAAGAGGTCCCAGGTTCGATTCCCGGTCGGGTCAGAATTATTCTGTGTTTTTTTTTCTAACCCAATTTCTCGAGATACTAACCCAAATTTATTTTTATATATTTCTTTATTAAGTTAATGGCAAAAAATTTATATATAAACAAAATAACAATCATAATATTTTTTCACAACCTATGAGATTTACAACATACTTAAATATAGAATAAATATCAATTTGGCAAGACAGAACAAAAATTATATAAAATAAAAATAAGAATGTCAATCTTAAAAATGATTAAAAAAGAATCAGAAATAATGGAGCATGCAGTAATATAATAGAGATGTCAACTATTATCAACAAAAGCAAATTAAAAATTAAAATATGTCATGTTAATAACATACCTATATTATGTGTATCAAATGATATGAATATAATGTCATTATGTCACCTATTGATATTTGATTGAAGCTTTTACACTAAAACACTTCAAAGCATATTCGATAGATGGCAGCGACTAATTAAAATTTTGTTCATTAAAAAATATTAATTTTATTGTCTATGAAAAAATAATATGAGAATGTGTAATGACACTATGTAAAACAATATGGAGGGATAAACTGACATTTCATAAGTAAAATAAGCTAAATAATAATTGTTTTACTTTTTGCAATGTTTTTAAGTACTTCTATGGAGTAAAATATTTTAAAATTTTTATCAGGTCTGGTAGCTACATAATTACTCATCTATCTGGCTACGACAGTTTGACACAAAATGTGGCCATAAATTTTTTAAAATGTGTCAAATAACAAAATGGAGGAAATATTTTTCCAAAATCTTTCTTTAAATCTTTATTTATTGAGAATAATAAGATTTGAATAACATTTATATGTATAACAAATCAATCTCCAATTATTTTATTACATTTTCATACAGTAATACCAAGATTCCATTGTACGTTTACATGAGTAATTTTGTTTCCAAAAGATGGCTTACTGTCTTTTGTGAAAAATTTGTATGAAGATCTTAAAAAAATAAAGTTTTTTAAATAGCTCTAAATATATTAAAGTTAATTTATCAAAGAGTATTTAAGAACACTCTCTGGAATTTTGCACGGCTTTTCGCATAAAAATATCTGACCTTTACGTTTGTTTTCTATGATTGATGCTGTTTCAAAAATATAAATAAATAAATAAACGGACTAAAATATTATGTAGATTATGTAGGTACATGTTATTATATCGAGAATAATGACTCAGGATCGAACTTAATTTAAAAAAAAGTCGAATTCACTAAATAATTGCACGTTTGCGGTACCTATTTATTGCTTTTACTTATCTTATATAAATATAATTTTAGTTATCATGAATGCAATCGTACTGAATTATTGCACGTTTGTGTGCCCCTTAATATTATTTTGAATTCTATTTATTTTTTAAAAAATGATTCTCTCTCATAAAGCTTAGTGCTTGTGTTTAGAGAGTGTTTTGACTAACTTGATTTGTAATAGTCATATTATCTTATTATTGAGCCTATAAAATTAAAATGTAAAACATACAATGACGCCAGTATTTAGGAACATCTAGGACGAGAAGAATACAAGATGATGATATGTTTTTCTGTTACTTTTTGTATTCGACATTGTATACCTATTAATAGTAGGTATTCTTCGTTTTTGTATTCGACATTGTATACCTATTAATAGTAGGTATTCTTCGTTTTTGTATTCGACATTGTATACCTATTAATAGTAGGTATTCTTCGTTGGCAAGCCAAAGTGTCGCCGTGTACTCACTAATAAATAAATATTTCATAAAATAAATGATCATACAATCGAGCGGTGCGTGCGAAACGTTTTACGGATCTAACTGGTGGCCCTGAAAAGGGCCTTTTATATAATCCATTGCGGTGGTGGTGTAATCCTTTGCGGTGAAGGCTTACGCCTTCTTCTCGGTCTTCTTGGGCAGAAGGACTGCTTGGATGTTAGGCAGGACACCTCCCTGGGCGATTGTCACCCCGGAGAGAAGCTTGTTCAACTCCTCGTCGTTGCGGATGGCCAGCTGGAGATGCCTCGGGATGATTCTGGTCTTCTTGTTGTCGCGGGCGGCGTTGCCTGCCAACTCCAACACTTCGGCTGCCAAATATTCCATGACGGCGGCCAGGTAGACGGGTGCTCCTGCTCCCACCCTCTCGGCGTAGTTGCCCTTCCTCAGGAGACGGTGGATACGACCGACTGGGAACTGGAGCCCGGCACGGTTTGAGCGTGACTTTGCCTTCCCCTTGACCTTGCCTCCTTTACCGCGTCCAGACATGCTTGCTGATAGATTGGTAGAGTAGTAGACTTGTTAACGAAGCGATGAGATACTCTCTCGATGAAAAATTTTTATCCGGACCCCTCGTTTAAACGACGTTCGGTTCACGCGCGCGCGGCGGCGGATCAGTCCCCCACCCGTCTCCTCGATCGGCCGACGACTCGACAAAATGGGGTGCGCTGGCCGTACTGAATCACACATAGCAGCCGTTTACTACCACGAACAACTGACTATCTACCACGAATCGAGATGCCACCAAAGACTAGCGGAAAGGCAGCGAAGAAGTCGGGCAAGGCCCAGAAGAACATCTCCAAGGGGGACAAGAAGAAGTCCAAGCGCAGGAGGAAGGAGAGCTACGCCATCTACATTTACAAAGTGCTGAAACAGGTGCACCCCGACACCGGCATCAGCAGCAAGGCGATGAGCATCATGAACAGCTTCGTCAACGACATCTTCGAACGCATCGCCGCCGAGGCTAGCCGTCTCGCCCACTACAACAAGAGGTCGACCATCACCAGCAGGGAGATCCAGACCGCCGTGCGCCTCCTCCTGCCCGGTGAGCTCGCCAAGCACGCCGTCAGCGAAGGAACCAAGGCCGTCACCAAATACACCAGCTCCAAGTAGACAAGCACACTCGCCCGCTCTTCTATTCTTACAAAAAAAAGGCCCTTTTCAGGGCCGCCATGTTGATCTATAGAACGTTTCGATCTCACGCCTCCGATTTTCTCTCTTGCCCATTGATTTTTAGATGTTTTAAATGCATCGTATAGAAGGTAAGGGAATAAACATTATAATATCATACAGATAGTTTGCAGGTAATTTCGTACCCGCATTTATTATTGTGTAGCGATAGCCGATTGAATAGATATTATATTTTTTGTGGAAAGGATGAAAGCGTTCACACTGACCACTGAATGTTGGCGGTTACTATGTGAACTCATATATTATCCCGTTGGTCCTCCTGCGTGCCCTTTAGACATTTTGTGTAGGTCGAACGATAAAATAAGTAATAGAATGGATTATTAATTTATCTACATAGATTACAGACCGTCTGGGTTTTCATTTTTATCGAAGAGGGAACAACACTAGACAGACACCGTACGTGTTACGTTCGATCGTGCGCTTAGATGACCGCACCGCCCCAATACAAAAACCTTTCAATAGTGAATGAAGGATGGTTCTAATATATTATGGGTGATTGATTGAAAGATAGACGATACCGGCTAGTATGCATAATATTATAATATAGAGCATCACATTCGTCATCAGCCGTCTGATTAGTGTGTGTGTGTTATAATAGAAACGGCTAGGCGAAGTTTCGTTATACACGCCTTGTGAGGCGGGGCGGTACCGTCTCGATACGATCCGTGTGTGATCGAAGGAGCACTCGGTACACAGTTCGACTGAATACGTCCTATAACGACGATAATATTACAATATAAACCGATAATAAATCGAAAATAGTGATTTTCGATAAAAGAAAGAGAGAACATTCGAGATGGCAACGTTCGTACGTAGTAGGCCGCCTCGTCTTCGCCGAACGAGGGTGCACCGTGCTACACCTCGCACCTTCGGAGGCCGTTTGCTTCGTTCCTCGAAACGGGGCGCTATTCTCGGGCCTCGGAAACTCTAGAGCACGTATCGGAGCGCCGTTTACGGATCCAGTTCGGGAACCGAGCTCGATATTTTAACGGATGAACTTGGATTGAGTACGAGGTTACCTCCCCCGTTCGACAGTTTTCCATAATCAACGTCCCGCAACGGGAAAACTGGCCGACTTGTACGGTTCCCGGTTCGATTTTCGGATGGACCGATGTCCACGGGTTCCGTTGGGAGCGCTCAATCGCCTAAAAGGGCGCGAATCGTCAAAAAATCAAACGAAACGAGCGAGGGTGGTAACAGAGATCCCCCCCTCTCGCCGCCTCATCGTTTCACCGATACTACTCGCTACACGCTTCGTATATATACTTACCTACCTACAAACTACAAAATGGCGGACGCATCTACAGCACCTGCGGCGGCATCTCCAGTTCCCGCTACCCCGGCGAAGAAGGCCAAGGCTTCCGCGGCCAGCAAGAAGCCCAAGGCGAAACCCACCCATCCTAAGACGAGCGAGATGGTCAACAGCGCAATCAAGGAGTTGAAGGAGCGCGGAGGTTCCTCTCTCCAGGCCATCAAGAAATACATCGCCGCCAACTACAAGGTCGACGCCGACAAACTCGCCCCGTTCATCAAGAAGTACCTGAAGGGAGCCGTCGAGTCCGGCGCCCTCGTTCAGACCAAGGGCAAGGGAGCGTCCGGTTCCTTCAAGCTGGAAGCCAAAGCGAAGGCCTCCTCGGCCGCCGCCAAGAAACCGAAGGCGGCCAAGAAGCCCAAAGCACCCAAGGAGAAGAAGCCCGCCGGCGAGAAGGTGGCCAAGAAGAAGCCCGCCGCCAAGAAAGCCGCTGCAGCTGCCAAGACCAAGAAGGCCGCCTCTCCCGCTAAGAAGGCAGCGCCCGCCAAGAAGGCTCCTGCCAAGCCCAAGAGCCCCACCAAGGCGAAGAAGAGCGCCAAGCCGCCCACCAAGAAGCCCAAGGCACCCAAACCCAAGAAGGCCGCGGCTCCCAAGGCCAAGCCGGCCGCTAAGAAAGCATCCGCCGCCGCCAAGAAGTGAATCACCTAGCGACGAGTCAACACACACACCAACAACAACACTGTCCACCCCTCGGAGACGGGGGCACTCGGCTCAGACGGTTGGAGAGCAGTCACCGCTAAAACCTCTATTCGTAAAAAGCCCTTTTCAGGGCTACCATTCTCTTCGTCGATATGAACCGTTTCCGTACTATCCGCCTAGTGAGTAGGTGAACGATTGCCAAAAAAGTCTAGAGAATAAATAAATAAATGACTTCCATTAAACCTAATTATTTATATATAAATTATTATGTCCTGTTTCTTTTTTATTAGGTACCTACCTGAGGTGAGCGGACGCAGAGCGAGGAGATCCGGTGGTCACACGAAAGTATGTGTGAAGGGGTAGTGGTGTAGCAGTAGTTACACGTGATCAGTGCATGATTTCGAAATATGAACTGAAGGTCAAGTAATAATAACGAATGATTGTTTAAAGGGAAAGAAAACAATAAACATTCTCCAGTCGGGGTGGTGCTATGGTCCGGGGGAGGACGTGACGCTGCTGCTCTCGGGTGCCTGCTCTTTGCGCGTCGTCGCGTAATTATTATTAATACATAGTTGGTTAATTAATTAATCGTAGATTTATGAATTGATTTAAAGTGCAGTGCAGTGCAGTGTTTTTGTATAGTTTCTGCTCGAATATTAGGTATCGTTGCATGCATGTACCTACGTTAGTTCATTGAAATGAGCAAGTGGAAATATTAATATTGATTATTAAGTGACTGGTGTTTCTTTTTTTAAAAAAAAATAATAATTAGGTATAGGTATTATGGAGAGTGCGCATTCGATTGAATGGTGATAGTTCCGATACAGGTAAGATAGGTACCTACCTACCTACCTACAATACGTAGTTTGTTGTTAATATTTGATGCGTAGTTCGGGGCATCCGTCGAGTGCGTGTCGCGGTGCAGTGCGAAAGACGCCGACGGCAGGAGAATTATTATCAAAAAATGACTAGGTATATTATGTACGTGAGGTAGGTACCTACCTAGTGACATAATATTGTAATAGTATATTATTATTATGTATATAATGTGATTTGATAGAACATAATATACCTATTATTTAAAACACAATTGAGTTTCTTCTGAAAAACAAAGAAACGACAATAATTGATGTTTATACTTTTATCACTAACTGAATTGATTTTATCTAATTTATCATTTACTATTATTAGCTGTCAATATCCAAAATGCCATCTATTGAAATTAAAGTGAAGCAAAACAGAACCAAGGAACGTACCTACACGGTACTTTCTTACATGTATAGGTATACCTATCTGCAGTGTCGCTATAATAATATTAGGTATATCAAAGGTAGGTAGGTAGGTACCCCCACCTACCTATCTTCTGTAGGGTGCATGCGGGATGGTGCGGCATTCGTACGAAACGTGAAACCGTGGTGGCGATCTCACATGGACATATTATGTGTTTATATTAGGTAAGTACCTATATTATCATAATATTATTAGGTAGGTACATGTTTACCGAAGGCGAACGAGAGAAACGTTTCATGGTGAAGGTGAGTGGTGGCCCTGAAAAGGGCCGTTTGTACGATAGTCTGGATAACAGCTGCTGATTTAACCTCCGAAACCGTAGAGGGTGCGTCCCTGCCTCTTGAGGGCGTAGACGACGTCCATGGCGGTGACGGTCTTCCTCTTGGCGTGCTCGGTGTAGGTGACGGCGTCGCGGATGACGTTCTCGAGGAACACCTTCAACACGCCCCTGGTCTCCTCGTAGATCAGTCCCGAGATACGCTTCACTCCACCGCGACGTGCAAGACGGCGGATGGCTGGCTTCGTGATTCCCTGGATGTTATCGCGGAGAACCTTCCTGTGACGCTTGGCGCCTCCTTTCCCCAGACCCTTTCCTCCTTTGCCGCGACCTGTCATCTTTCTTCTTCAGTTGCTGTGGTTAGTCGAGAAATGCGACGAGTGCCTCGCTCCGTGGTAGAATCGAGTGTGTGTGCCGGCCCCATACGGGGGACCCGTATTTATACTAAATCGGCGCGCAGACATTGCACCGTTTCTCAAAATGTAGTGTGTAGGATCGATCGAAAAACAAAGAAGAAGAAGAAAAAAAAATCGAAACTTAGTATTATGCGGCCGTTGTACGTACCTATACATAAGTATATTTAATTTATGTAGTTAGGTATGTACCTATATAAAATGTGTTTTCGTAAACGCTGAATATGTTTTTGTGTTATTCAAGTTCGAAGAGGAGTTTATAATATTATCAAAAATCACTATCGGTACCTACTACTTTACCTACCTACCGTTTGATACGGAGGAAATTGATATTCCTTTTATTTTAAAAATGTGTCATGTTCTTATTTTTTTTGTTTTGTTATTATTATGTCGATCTGTAGAAATATCGTATTTTAAATGTTGTTACTCTAAAATCTTTTATGTTATTCTTTCATACCTAATTATCATTTAGACAAATTTGATGTAGGTAGGGGCAAGTGGTGTACCATCGAACGCGTGTACCTTCGAACAGTTTCAAAAAATCTTATTTAGAGATGTTAAAAAAATACAAAACTATTGAATTTACGTACGTTTTTCGATTATGGTAACGCTCGGTGTAGTTTGGTATGTTCAACTGATAGCGCGCGGATCACATCTATTTTAAAAGATTTTTTATACCAAAAGTAAATATTTTACCAATGTTTATAAGATTTTTTTTTTTTAAATATCTTACTATTTCAATCAATAATATTATTTTATTTGGTAGACTAATTTATCTTGCATGTTACTTGATATTAATTTTGGTTAATATGACCTCAAAATTATTTATTTTTTATATTTTATTATTTTTATGCTCTGAGTGTACCTTCGAACATTATTTTGAGTGTACCTTCGAACTGTTCGAAGGTACACTGAGAGCATATAAATATAAACCTTCATTGAAAATTTTTTTGATTTTTCCAATGCCAAGAAAGAAAACTAGTGAAAAAAGACCTCAAACTTGTATCGAAAATATTAAGCAGGCTGTTAGAGAATGTCGAAAGGGCATTCCAGTTGGGAAAGCCACAGAAAATTCAACTTATGGTCTAAAACGTTGTTCAAATGTTTAAAATTATTTAAACATGAATAGAAATGTCATATGATGCCCCCTAACTATGCTGTTAATTATGAGGAAGAGAAATATGCTCCACGAATATATTAAAAAATCTCCATATTTACACTACAGCCTAACAATAACAGATGTTAAGAGTCTTGATGCATTGAAAACTATATATTACAACTGTGGATACGGGACAAAAGGCCGGGAAAGATTGGTTGAGTTGAGCTACTGGAAAAGGTTTCCTGACCTAAGTAGGCCGAGCCACAAGTTTTAATCAAAGTAATGTTACATCATTTTGCAATCACCTGAAAAAAAAATGCAATACAATTTTCATTTGAGGTGGTTGGTAGTCCAGTGGTATCAGTCAGCTGCTTTCGTACGTTCAGCATCCTTGAAGTCGTGGGTCTGAATTCTGGTGCTGAGTGAGCACAGATTCTTTATATATTAAAAAAAAACTAAATATTTTGACTGTTCTCGAGAAATCAAATCGGAATCGCGAGGTTGACCACCTTATGTCCTAAACCACTACAGGTCAGAAAAAAGCACAAGAAATAAGCCTCGGGACACCTGGATCCCATCAGGGGAGGAGGAGGAGTGTGCAGGCAGCTGGTGAAAGATTCTGCATATTCGAGTGCAATGGAGAGCTCTTATTGCCTCCCTTTGCCCCTGAATGGGGTTCAAATGGAGAATGAATCAATGTTTGTACATTCATTTTTATTTTATGTAACGTTTTTGTATTTTCCTGAATAAATGAACGGTGCATTTTTTGATAACAAATTGTTTTGTTTCAATTTTTGCCTTAAGTCAGCTTATGTTCGAAGGTACACATCAAGGTGTTCGAAGGTATACTCGCTAGTGTACCTTCGAACAAAATTGTAGTGTTTTATAAAAAATCATTTGGAGGGGACTTATTAAAGATTAAAATGTAAATAAAAAATACCATTATTTAGTGAATTCTTCCACCTGTCTAACAGCATATTTAATTTTTTTGTACGTTGGATATTTATTGAGATAAAAAATTTCAAAGTCATTTTTATGCAATTTGTTCGAAGGTACACTACTTGCCCCTAATTATTTTATCTAATGAAATTTCGCTTAATTTTAGAGCAACACAAACGAGAAAGTCTTTAAGAAAACACATTACGTGTACATAATAATAATATAAAAACGTTTCTACACAACATTATTCGATTGAAATGTTAAATTATTATTTATGTGAAAAGTTGTAATTATAGGCAAATTTTACGACGTGTATAGGTAGAGGTAGGTGGTACGATTCATATAGGTACAGTGGATACCTATTTTACTGCCGTTTTTGTTTGTTCCGCTTTGAGTAATTTGGGAGTGAGAAAAATAAATAAAAAAAATAGCGCTAACGTAGGTACACACGGTCGGTCGGGTGCGTTTACATTAAAAAAATAAAAGTTTTTTTTTTTTCCCGCCAATTCTATTCGGAGCGGTTGCAAAGTTTGCGAAGCTTTGTACGTTGTCTGCGAACGCTTTCGTCCGCACCGTTCGCTTTTAGCGTAAAGCGATAAACAGTTTGTATAAAATAGGGTCGTCCGTCGGTCGCGGTATCGAGGATATATCCAGACACTTCAAAGATGGCACGTACCAAGCAGACAGCCCGCAAATCGACAGGAGGGAAGGCCCCCAGGAAGCAGCTCGCCACGAAGGCAGCCCGCAAGAGCGCACCCGCCACCGGAGGCGTGAAGAAGCCCCATCGTTACAGGCCCGGCACGGTCGCTCTTCGTGAGATCCGTCGCTACCAGAAGAGCACCGAGTTGCTCATCCGCAAGCTGCCCTTCCAGCGCCTCGTCCGTGAGATCGCTCAGGACTTCAAGACCGACCTGCGCTTCCAGAGCTCCGCCGTGATGGCTCTCCAGGAGGCCAGCGAGGCTTACCTCGTCGGTCTGTTCGAAGACACCAACCTGTGCGCTATCCACGCCAAGCGCGTCACCATCATGCCCAAGGACATCCAGCTGGCGAGACGCATCCGCGGGGAGCGTGCTTAAGCCCGGGCTTTATATTTCTTTTTTTTTCCTACGTTCTAAACGGCCCTTTTCAGGGCCACCATTGTGTATCCGTATCGTTTCGCACACACACTGTATTTGGCTACCCTCTCTATCTTGTATGATCAACTATGAATTATAATAATATTATGTAGGTACATGTTATTATATCGAGAATAATGACTCAGGATCGAACTTAATTTAAAAAAAAGTCGAATTCACTAAATAATTGCACGTTTGCGGTACCTATTTATTGCTTTTACTTATCTTATATAAATATAATTTTAGTTATCATGAATGCAATCGTACTGAATTATTGCACGTTTGTGTGCCCCTTAATATTATTTTGAATTCTATTTATTTTTTAAAAAATGATTCTCTCTCATAAAGCTTAGTGCTTGTGTTTAGAGAGTGTTTTGACTAACTTGATTTGTAATAGTCATATTATCTTATTATTGAGCCTATAAAATTAAAATGTAAAACATACAATGACGCCAGTATTTAGGAACATCTAGGACGAGAAGAATACAAGATGATGATATGTTTTTCTGTTACTTTTTGTATTCGACATTGTATACCTATTAATAGTAGGTATTCTTCGTTTTTGTATTCGACATTGTATACCTATTAATAGTAGGTATTCTTCGTTTTTGTATTCGACATTGTATACCTATTAATAGTAGGTATTCTTCGTTGGCAAGCCAAAGTGTCGCCGTGTACTCACTAATAAATAAATATTTCATAAAATAAATGATCATACAATCGAGCGGTGCGTGCGAAACGTTTTACGGATCTAACTGGTGGCCCTGAAAAGGGCCTTTTATATAATCCATTGCGGTGGTGGTGTAATCCTTTGCGGTGAAGGCTTACGCCTTCTTCTCGGTCTTCTTGGGCAGAAGGACTGCTTGGATGTTAGGCAGGACACCTCCCTGGGCGATTGTCACCCCGGAGAGAAGCTTGTTCAACTCCTCGTCGTTGCGGATGGCCAGCTGGAGATGCCTCGGGATGATTCTGGTCTTCTTGTTGTCGCGGGCGGCGTTGCCTGCCAACTCCAACACTTCGGCTGCCAAATATTCCATGACGGCGGCCAGGTAGACGGGTGCTCCTGCTCCCACCCTCTCGGCGTAGTTGCCCTTCCTCAGGAGACGGTGGATACGACCGACTGGGAACTGGAGCCCGGCACGGTTTGAGCGTGACTTTGCCTTCCCCTTGACCTTGCCTCCTTTACCGCGTCCAGACATGCTTGCTGATAGATTGGTAGAGTAGTAGACTTGTTAACGAAGCGATGAGATACTCTCTCGATGAAAAATTTTTATCCGGACCCCTCGTTTAAACGACGTTCGGTTCACGCGCGCGCGGCGGCGGATCAGTCCCCCACCCGTCTCCTCGATCGGCCGACGACTCGACAAAATGGGGTGCGCTGGCCGTACTGAATCACACATAGCAGCCGTTTACTACCACGAACAACTGACTATCTACCACGAATCGAGATGCCACCAAAGACTAGCGGAAAGGCAGCGAAGAAGTCGGGCAAGGCCCAGAAGAACATCTCCAAGGGGGACAAGAAGAAGTCCAAGCGCAGGAGGAAGGAGAGCTACGCCATCTACATTTACAAAGTGCTGAAACAGGTGCACCCCGACACCGGCATCAGCAGCAAGGCGATGAGCATCATGAACAGCTTCGTCAACGACATCTTCGAACGCATCGCCGCCGAGGCTAGCCGTCTCGCCCACTACAACAAGAGGTCGACCATCACCAGCAGGGAGATCCAGACCGCCGTGCGCCTCCTCCTGCCCGGTGAGCTCGCCAAGCACGCCGTCAGCGAAGGAACCAAGGCCGTCACCAAATACACCAGCTCCAAGTAGACAAGCACACTCGCCCGCTCTTCTATTCTTACAAAAAAAAGGCCCTTTTCAGGGCCGCCATGTTGATCTATAGAACGTTTCGATCTCACGCCTCCGATTTTCTCTCTTGCCCATTGATTTTTAGATGTTTTAAATGCATCGCATAGAAGGTAAGGGAATAAACATTATAATATCATACAGATAGTTTGCAGGTAATTTCGTACCCGCATTTATTATTGTGTAGCGATAGCCGATTGAATAGATATTATATTTTTTGTGGAAAGGATGAAAGCGTTCACACTGACCACTGAATGTTGGCGGTTACTATGTGAACTCATATATTATCCCGTTGGTCCTCCTGCGTGCCCTTTAGACATTTTGTGTAGGTCGAACGATAAAATAAGTAATAGAATGGATTATTAATTTATCTACATAGATTACAGACCGTCTGGGTTTTCATTTTTATCGAAGAGGGAACAACACTAGACAGACACCGTACGTGTTACGTTCGATCGTGCGCTTAGATGACCGCACCGCCCCAATACAAAAACCTTTCAATAGTGAATGAAGGATGGTTCTAATATATTATGGGTGATTGATTGAAAGATAGACGATACCGGCTAGTATGCATAATATTATAATATAGAGCATCACATTCGTCATCAGCCGTCTGATTAGTGTGTGTGTGTTATAATAGAAACGGCTAGGCGAAGTTTCGTTATACACGCCTTGTGAGGCGGGGCGGTACCGTCTCGATACGATCCGTGTGTGATCGAAGGAGCACTCGGTACACAGTTCGACTGAATACGTCCTATAACGACGATAATATTACAATATAAACCGATAATAAATCGAAAATAGTGATTTTCGATAAAAGAAAGAGAGAACATTCGAGATGGCAACGTTCGTACGTAGTAGGCCGCCTCGTCTTCGCCGAACGAGGGTGCACCGTGCTACACCTCGCACCTTCGGAGGCCGTTTGCTTCGTTCCTCGAAACGGGGCGCTATTCTCGGGCCTCGGAAACTCTAGAGCACGTATCGGAGCGCCGTTTACGGATCCAGTTCGGGAACCGAGCTCGATATTTTAACGGATGAACTTGGATTGAGTACGAGGTTACCTCCCCCGTTCGACAGTTTTCCATAATCAACGTCCCGCAACGGGAAAACTGGCCGACTTGTACGGTTCCCGGTTCGATTTTCGGATGGACCGATGTCCACGGGTTCCGTTGGGAGCGCTCAATCGCCTAAAAGGGCGCGAATCGTCAAAAAATCAAACGAAACGAGCGAGGGTGGTAACAGAGATCGCTCCGTTTTCAGACGTCGAACAACGACGAGAAATCTAACGTGTTCGCTCCGCGGCCGTCATCTATTTCGGCGTTGAATCTCCCCCCCTCTCGCCGCCTCATCGTTTCACCGATACTACTCGCTACACGCTTCGTATATATACTTACCTACCTACAAACTACAAAATGGCGGACGCATCTACAGCACCTGCGGCGGCATCTCCAGTTCCCGCTACCCCGGCGAAGAAGGCCAAGGCTTCCGCGGCCAGCAAGAAGCCCAAGGCGAAACCCACCCATCCTAAGACGAGCGAGATGGTCAACAGCGCAATCAAGGAGTTGAAGGAGCGCGGAGGTTCCTCTCTCCAGGCCATCAAGAAATACATCGCCGCCAACTACAAGGTCGACGCCGACAAACTCGCCCCGTTCATCAAGAAGTACCTGAAGGGAGCCGTCGAGTCCGGCGCCCTCGTTCAGACCAAGGGCAAGGGAGCGTCCGGTTCCTTCAAGCTGGAAGCCAAAGCGAAGGCCTCCTCGGCCGCCGCCAAGAAACCGAAGGCGGCCAAGAAGCCCAAAGCACCCAAGGAGAAGAAGCCCGCCGGCGAGAAGGTGGCCAAGAAGAAGCCCGCCGCCAAGAAAGCCGCTGCAGCTGCCAAGACCAAGAAGGCCGCCTCTCCCGCTAAGAAGGCAGCGCCCGCCAAGAAGGCTCCTGCCAAGCCCAAGAGCCCCACCAAGGCGAAGAAGAGCGCCAAGCCGCCCACCAAGAAGCCCAAGGCACCCAAACCCAAGAAGGCCGCGGCTCCCAAGGCCAAGCCGGCCGCTAAGAAAGCATCCGCCGCCGCCAAGAAGTGAATCACCTAGCGACGAGTCAACACACACACCAACAACAACACTGTCCACCCCTCGGAGACGGGGGCACTCGGCTCAGACGGTTGGAGAGCAGTCACCGCTAAAACCTCTATTCGTAAAAAGCCCTTTTCAGGGCTACCATTCTCTTCGTCGATATGAACCGTTTCCGTACTATCCGCCTAGTGAGTAGGTGAACGATTGCCAAAAAAGTCTAGAGAATAAATAAATAAATGACTTCCATTAAACCTAATTATTTATATATAAATTATTATGTCCTGTTTCTTTTTTATTAGGTACCTACCTGAGGTGAGCGGACGCAGAGCGAGGAGATCCGGTGGTCACACGAAAGTATGTGTGAAGGGGTAGTGGTGTAGCAGTAGTTACACGTGATCAGTGCATGATTTCGAAATATGAACTGAAGGTCAAGTAATAATAACGAATGATTGTTTAAAGGGAAAGAAAACAATAAACATTCTCCAGTCGGGGTGGTGCTATGGTCCGGGGGAGGACGTGACGCTGCTGCTCTCGGGTGCCTGCTCTTTGCGCGTCGTCGCGTAATTATTATTAATACATAGTTGGTTAATTAATTAATCGTAGATTTATGAATTGATTTAAAGTGCAGTGCAGTGTTTTTGTATAGTTTCTGCTCGAATATTAGGTATCGTTGCATGCATGTACCTACGTTAGTTCATTGAAATGAGCAAGTGGAAATATTAATATTGATTATTAAGTGACTGGTGTTTCTTTTTTTAAAAAAAAATAATAATTAGGTATAGGTATTATGGAGAGTGCGCATTCGATTGAATGGTGATAGTTCCGATACAGGTAAGATAGGTACCTACCTACCTACCTACAATACGTAGTTTGTTGTTAATATTTGATGCGTAGTTCGGGGCATCCGTCGAGTGCGTGTCGCGGTGCAGTGCGAAAGACGCCGACGGCAGGAGAATTATTATCAAAAAATGACTAGGTATATTATGTACGTGAGGTAGGTACCTACCTAGTGACATAATATTGTAATAGTATATTATTATTATGTATATAATGTGATTTGATAGAACATAATATACCTATTATTTAAAACACAATTGAGTTTCTTCTGAAAAACAAAGAAACGACAATAATTGATGTTTATACTTTTATCACTAACTGAATTGATTTTATCTAATTTATCATTTACTATTATTAGCTGTCAATATCCAAAATGCCATCTATTGAAATTAAAGTGAAGCAAAACAGAACCAAGGAACGTACCTACACGGTACTTTCTTACATGTATAGGTATACCTATCTGCAGTGTCGCTATAATAATATTAGGTATATCAAAGGTAGGTAGGTAGGTACCCCCACCTACCTATCTTCTGTAGGGTGCATGCGGGATGGTGCGGCATTCGTACGAAACGTGAAACCGTGGTGGCGATCTCACATGGACATATTATGTGTTTATATTAGGTAAGTACCTATATTATCATAATATTATTAGGTAGGTACATGTTTACCGAAGGCGAACGAGAGAAACGTTTCATGGTGAAGGTGAGTGGTGGCCCTGAAAAGGGCCGTTTGTACGATAGTCTGGATAACAGCTGCTGATTTAACCTCCGAAACCGTAGAGGGTGCGTCCCTGCCTCTTGAGGGCGTAGACGACGTCCATGGCGGTGACGGTCTTCCTCTTGGCGTGCTCGGTGTAGGTGACGGCGTCGCGGATGACGTTCTCGAGGAACACCTTCAACACGCCCCTGGTCTCCTCGTAGATCAGTCCCGAGATACGCTTCACTCCACCGCGACGTGCAAGACGGCGGATGGCTGGCTTCGTGATTCCCTGGATGTTATCGCGGAGAACCTTCCTGTGACGCTTGGCGCCTCCTTTCCCCAGACCCTTTCCTCCTTTGCCGCGACCTGTCATCTTTCTTCTTCAGTTGCTGTGGTTAGTCGAGAAATGCGACGAGTGCCTCGCTCCGTGGTAGAATCGAGTGTGTGTGCCGGCCCCATACGGGGGACCCGTATTTATACTAAATCGGCGCGCAGACATTGCACCGTTTCTCAAAATGTAGTGTGTAGGATCGATCGAAAAACAAAGAAGAAGAAGAAAAAAAAATCGAAACTTAGTATTATGCGGCCGTTGTACGTACCTATACATAAGTATATTTAATTTATGTAGTTAGGTATGTACCTATATAAAATGTGTTTTCGTAAACGCTGAATATGTTTTTGTGTTATTCAAGTTCGAAGAGGAGTTTATAATATTATCAAAAATCACTATCGGTACCTACTACTTTACCTACCTACCGTTTGATACGGAGGAAATTGATATTCCTTTTATTTTAAAAATGTGTCATGTTCTTATTTTTTTTGTTTTGTTATTATTATGTCGATCTGTAGAAATATCGTATTTTAAATGTTGTTACTCTAAAATCTTTTATGTTATTCTTTCATACCTAATTATCATTTAGACAAATTTGATGTAGGTAATTATTTTATCTAATGAAATTTCGCTTAATTTTAGAGCAACACAAACGAGAAAGTCTTTAAGAAAACACATTACGTGTACATAATAATAATATAAAAACGTTTCTACACAACATTATTCGATTGAAATGTTAAATTATTATTTATGTGAAAAGTTGTAATTATAGGCAAATTTTACGACGTGTATAGGTAGAGGTAGGTGGTACGATTCATATAGGTACAGTGGATACCTATTTTACTGCCGTTTTTGTTTGTTCCGCTTTGAGTAATTTGGGAGTGAGAAAAATAAATAAAAAAAATAGCGCTAACGTAGGTACACACGGTCGGTCGGGTGCGTTTACATTAAAAAAATAAAAGTTTTTTTTTTTTCCCGCCAATTCTATTCGGAGCGGTTGCAAAGTTTGCGAAGCTTTGTACGTTGTCTGCGAACGCTTTCGTCCGCACCGTTCGCTTTTAGCGTAAAGCGATAAACAGTTTGTATTTATGCATCTTGTCGGTCATTGTCGTATGTCAGTAGGTCATGGTGGTGGTGTGTACCTGAAAAAATAATGTACGTCATGTGTTAAGTGGGCTCTGTGGCCCTTACATCTTCTGTTTTGTGGGTGTGTTGGTTTGACCTGCGTTTTCCCAACACACCCACATCTTCTGTTTTGTGGGTGTGTTGGGAAAACGCAGGTCAAACCAACACACCCACAAAACAGAAGATGTAAGGGCCACAGAGCCCACTTAACACATGACGTACATTATTTTTTCAGGTACACACCACCACCATGACCTACTGACATACGACAATGACCGACAAGATGCATAATGGCTCAGTCCAGTGCGCATCGACATCACACTAACAAACATGTTATCTCTTTCAGGTATACACGAACACATTAACACACGCACTCATTCATTCATTCATTCATTCGTCGCGGTATCGAGGATATATCCAGACACTTCAAAGATGGCACGTACCAAGCAGACAGCCCGCAAATCGACAGGAGGGAAGGCCCCCAGGAAGCAGCTCGCCACGAAGGCAGCCCGCAAGAGCGCACCCGCCACCGGAGGCGTGAAGAAGCCCCATCGTTACAGGCCCGGCACGGTCGCTCTTCGTGAGATCCGTCGCTACCAGAAGAGCACCGAGTTGCTCATCCGCAAGCTGCCCTTCCAGCGCCTCGTCCGTGAGATCGCTCAGGACTTCAAGACCGACCTGCGCTTCCAGAGCTCCGCCGTGATGGCTCTCCAGGAGGCCAGCGAGGCTTACCTCGTCGGTCTGTTCGAAGACACCAACCTGTGCGCTATCCACGCCAAGCGCGTCACCATCATGCCCAAGGACATCCAGCTGGCGAGACGCATCCGCGGGGAGCGTGCTTAAGCCCGGGCTTTATATTTCTTTTTTTTTCCTACGTTCTAAACGGCCCTTTTCAGGGCCACCATTGTGTATCCGTATCGTTTCGCACACACACTGTATTTGGCTACCCTCTCTATCTTGTATGATCAACTATGAATTATAATAATACTAGCTGACCCGTCGAACTTCGTCCCGCCAGAGAATTATTAATAAATAATATTAACTTTTGTTGACATAAATGGCCATCACTGACATTATCAAAAATATAAGGTCTGAAATCTGAAGCAAAATGAATGGACATAAGTAAATAAGAACAAAAATGTTTCATGGAATTTAATAGTGATTGATTACTTGCTTACTACATCACTCAACAAACGAAATGCATTGAGAAAAGAAAAAAATGACCATCATATATTTTTTTTCAATTTTGCTACAGTTAATTATTTTGATATTACGGTTCCTTCAAAGTATATGAAAAAAAACATGAAGCTTACAATATTGCATGAGAAAAAAATACGTAAGCTTATATACTACAAAAAACGCAACAATTAGAGGTTAACATTGTGCACAACCAATATAATATAGACATATTATCTTACCGACCTCGGTAGCCTAGTGGCAAAGGCGCCGACTTCAGATCAAGAGGTCCCAGGTTCGATTCCCGGTCGGGTCAGAATTATTCTGTGTTTTTTTTTCTAACCCAATTTCTCGAGATACTAACCCAAATTTATTTTTATATATTTCTTTATTAAGTTAATGGCAAAAAATTTATATATAAACAAAATAACAATCATAATATTTTTTCACAACCTATGAGATTTACAACATACTTAAATATAGAATAAATATCAATTTGGCAAGACAGAACAAAAATTATATAAAATAAAAATAAGAATGTCAATCTTAAAAATGATTAAAAAAGAATCAGAAATAATGGAGCATGCAGTAATATAATAGAGATGTCAACTATTATCAACAAAAGCAAATTAAAAATTAAAATATGTCATGTTAATAACATACCTATATTATGTGTATCAAATGATATGAATATAATGTCATTATGTCACCTATTGATATTTGATTGAAGCTTTTACACTAAAACACTTCAAAGCATATTCGATAGATGGCAGCGACTAATTAAAATTTTGTTCATTAAAAAATATTAATTTTATTGTCTATGAAAAAATAATATGAGAATGTGTAATGACACTATGTAAAACAATATGGAGGGATAAACTGACATTTCATAAGTAAAATAAGCTAAATAATAATTGTTTTACTTTTTGCAATGTTTTTAAGTACTTCTATGGAGTAAAATATTTTAAAATTTTTATCAGGTCTGGTAGCTACATAATTACTCATCTATCTGGCTACGACAGTTTGACACAAAATGTGGCCATAAATTTTTTAAAATGTGTCAAATAACAAAATGGAGGAAATATTTTTCCAAAATCTTTCTTTAAATCTTTATTTATTGAGAATAATAAGATTTGAATAACATTTATATGTATAACAAATCAATCTCCAATTATTTTATTACATTTTCATACAGTAATACCAAGATTCCATTGTACGTTTACATGAGTAATTTTGTTTCCAAAAGATGGCTTACTGTCTTTTGTGAAAAATTTGTATGAAGATCTTAAAAAAATAAAGTTTTTTAAATAGCTCTAAATATATTAAAGTTAATTTATCAAAGAGTATTTAAGAACACTCTCTGGAATTTTGCACGGCTTTTCGCATAAAAATATCTGACCTTTACGTTTGTTTTCTATGATTGATGCTGTTTCAAAAATATAAATAAATAAATAAACGGACTAAAATATTATGTAGATTATGTAGGTACATGTTATTATATCGAGAATAATGACTCAGGATCGAACTTAATTTAAAAAAAAGTCGAATTCACTAAATAATTGCACGTTTGCGGTACCTATTTATTGCTTTTACTTATCTTATATAAATATAATTTTAGTTATCATGAATGCAATCGTACTGAATTATTGCACGTTTGTGTGCCCCTTAATATTATTTTGAATTCTATTTATTTTTTAAAAAATGATTCTCTCTCATAAAGCTTAGTGCTTGTGTTTAGAGAGTGTTTTGACTAACTTGATTTGTAATAGTCATATTATCTTATTATTGAGCCTATAAAATTAAAATGTAAAACATACAATGACGCCAGTATTTAGGAACATCTAGGACGAGAAGAATACAAGATGATGATATGTTTTTCTGTTACTTTTTGTATTCGACATTGTATACCTATTAATAGTAGGTATTCTTCGTTTTTGTATTCGACATTGTATACCTATTAATAGTAGGTATTCTTCGTTTTTGTATTCGACATTGTATACCTATTAATAGTAGGTATTCTTCGTTGGCAAGCCAAAGTGTCGCCGTGTACTCACTAATAAATAAATATTTCATAAAATAAATGATCATACAATCGAGCGGTGCGTGCGAAACGTTTTACGGATCTAACTGGTGGCCCTGAAAAGGGCCTTTTATATAATCCATTGCGGTGGTGGTGTAATCCTTTGCGGTGAAGGCTTACGCCTTCTTCTCGGTCTTCTTGGGCAGAAGGACTGCTTGGATGTTAGGCAGGACACCTCCCTGGGCGATTGTCACCCCGGAGAGAAGCTTGTTCAACTCCTCGTCGTTGCGGATGGCCAGCTGGAGATGCCTCGGGATGATTCTGGTCTTCTTGTTGTCGCGGGCGGCGTTGCCTGCCAACTCCAACACTTCGGCTGCCAAATATTCCATGACGGCGGCCAGGTAGACGGGTGCTCCTGCTCCCACCCTCTCGGCGTAGTTGCCCTTCCTCAGGAGACGGTGGATACGACCGACTGGGAACTGGAGCCCGGCACGGTTTGAGCGTGACTTTGCCTTCCCCTTGACCTTGCCTCCTTTACCGCGTCCAGACATGCTTGCTGATAGATTGGTAGAGTAGTAGACTTGTTAACGAAGCGATGAGATACTCTCTCGATGAAAAATTTTTATCCGGACCCCTCGTTTAAACGACGTTCGGTTCACGCGCGCGCGGCGGCGGATCAGTCCCCCACCCGTCTCCTCGATCGGCCGACGACTCGACAAAATGGGGTGCGCTGGCCGTACTGAATCACACATAGCAGCCGTTTACTACCACGAACAACTGACTATCTACCACGAATCGAGATGCCACCAAAGACTAGCGGAAAGGCAGCGAAGAAGTCGGGCAAGGCCCAGAAGAACATCTCCAAGGGGGACAAGAAGAAGTCCAAGCGCAGGAGGAAGGAGAGCTACGCCATCTACATTTACAAAGTGCTGAAACAGGTGCACCCCGACACCGGCATCAGCAGCAAGGCGATGAGCATCATGAACAGCTTCGTCAACGACATCTTCGAACGCATCGCCGCCGAGGCTAGCCGTCTCGCCCACTACAACAAGAGGTCGACCATCACCAGCAGGGAGATCCAGACCGCCGTGCGCCTCCTCCTGCCCGGTGAGCTCGCCAAGCACGCCGTCAGCGAAGGAACCAAGGCCGTCACCAAATACACCAGCTCCAAGTAGACAAGCACACTCGCCCGCTCTTCTATTCTTACAAAAAAAAGGCCCTTTTCAGGGCCGCCATGTTGATCTATAGAACGTTTCGATCTCACGCCTCCGATTTTCTCTCTTGCCCATTGATTTTTAGATGTTTTAAATGCATCGCATAGAAGGTAAGGGAATAAACATTATAATATCATACAGATAGTTTGCAGGTAATTTCGTACCCGCATTTATTATTGTGTAGCGATAGCCGATTGAATAGATATTATATTTTTTGTGGAAAGGATGAAAGCGTTCACACTGACCACTGAATGTTGGCGGTTACTATGTGAACTCATATATTATCCCGTTGGTCCTCCTGCGTGCCCTTTAGACATTTTGTGTAGGTCGAACGATAAAATAAGTAATAGAATGGATTATTAATTTATCTACATAGATTACAGACCGTCTGGGTTTTCATTTTTATCGAAGAGGGAACAACACTAGACAGACACCGTACGTGTTACGTTCGATCGTGCGCTTAGATGACCGCACCGCCCCAATACAAAAACCTTTCAATAGTGAATGAAGGATGGTTCTAATATATTATGGGTGATTGATTGAAAGATAGACGATACCGGCTAGTATGCATAATATTATAATATAGAGCATCACATTCGTCATCAGCCGTCTGATTAGTGTGTGTGTGTTATAATAGAAACGGCTAGGCGAAGTTTCGTTATACACGCCTTGTGAGGCGGGGCGGTACCGTCTCGATACGATCCGTGTGTGATCGAAGGAGCACTCGGTACACAGTTCGACTGAATACGTCCTATAACGACGATAATATTACAATATAAACCGATAATAAATCGAAAATAGTGATTTTCGATAAAAGAAAGAGAGAACATTCGAGATGGCAACGTTCGTACGTAGTAGGCCGCCTCGTCTTCGCCGAACGAGGGTGCACCGTGCTACACCTCGCACCTTCGGAGGCCGTTTGCTTCGTTCCTCGAAACGGGGCGCTATTCTCGGGCCTCGGAAACTCTAGAGCACGTATCGGAGCGCCGTTTACGGATCCAGTTCGGGAACCGAGCTCGATATTTTAACGGATGAACTTGGATTGAGTACGAGGTTACCTCCCCCGTTCGACAGTTTTCCATAATCAACGTCCCGCAACGGGAAAACTGGCCGACTTGTACGGTTCCCGGTTCGATTTTCGGATGGACCGATGTCCACGGGTTCCGTTGGGAGCGCTCAATCGCCTAAAAGGGCGCGAATCGTCAAAAAATCAAACGAAACGAGCGAGGGTGGTAACAGAGATCGCTCCGTTTTCAGACGTCGAACAACGACGAGAAATCTAACGTGTTCGCTCCGCGGCCGTCATCTATTTCGGCGTTGAATCTCCCCCCCTCTCGCCGCCTCATCGTTTCACCGATACTACTCGCTACACGCTTCGTATATATACTTACCTACCTACAAACTACAAAATGGCGGACGCATCTACAGCACCTGCGGCGGCATCTCCAGTTCCCGCTACCCCGGCGAAGAAGGCCAAGGCTTCCGCGGCCAGCAAGAAGCCCAAGGCGAAACCCACCCATCCTAAGACGAGCGAGATGGTCAACAGCGCAATCAAGGAGTTGAAGGAGCGCGGAGGTTCCTCTCTCCAGGCCATCAAGAAATACATCGCCGCCAACTACAAGGTCGACGCCGACAAACTCGCCCCGTTCATCAAGAAGTACCTGAAGGGAGCCGTCGAGTCCGGCGCCCTCGTTCAGACCAAGGGCAAGGGAGCGTCCGGTTCCTTCAAGCTGGAAGCCAAAGCGAAGGCCTCCTCGGCCGCCGCCAAGAAACCGAAGGCGGCCAAGAAGCCCAAAGCACCCAAGGAGAAGAAGCCCGCCGGCGAGAAGGTGGCCAAGAAGAAGCCCGCCGCCAAGAAAGCCGCTGCAGCTGCCAAGACCAAGAAGGCCGCCTCTCCCGCTAAGAAGGCAGCGCCCGCCAAGAAGGCTCCTGCCAAGCCCAAGAGCCCCACCAAGGCGAAGAAGAGCGCCAAGCCGCCCACCAAGAAGCCCAAGGCACCCAAACCCAAGAAGGCCGCGGCTCCCAAGGCCAAGCCGGCCGCTAAGAAAGCATCCGCCGCCGCCAAGAAGTGAATCACCTAGCGACGAGTCAACACACACACCAACAACAACACTGTCCACCCCTCGGAGACGGGGGCACTCGGCTCAGACGGTTGGAGAGCAGTCACCGCTAAAACCTCTATTCGTAAAAAGCCCTTTTCAGGGCTACCATTCTCTTCGTCGATATGAACCGTTTCCGTACTATCCGCCTAGTGAGTAGGTGAACGATTGCCAAAAAAGTCTAGAGAATAAATAAATAAATGACTTCCATTAAACCTAATTATTTATATATAAATTATTATGTCCTGTTTCTTTTTTATTAGGTACCTACCTGAGGTGAGCGGACGCAGAGCGAGGAGATCCGGTGGTCACACGAAAGTATGTGTGAAGGGGTAGTGGTGTAGCAGTAGTTACACGTGATCAGTGCATGATTTCGAAATATGAACTGAAGGTCAAGTAATAATAACGAATGATTGTTTAAAGGGAAAGAAAACAATAAACATTCTCCAGTCGGGGTGGTGCTATGGTCCGGGGGAGGACGTGACGCTGCTGCTCTCGGGTGCCTGCTCTTTGCGCGTCGTCGCGTAATTATTATTAATACATAGTTGGTTAATTAATTAATCGTAGATTTATGAATTGATTTAAAGTGCAGTGCAGTGCAGTGTTTTTGTATAGTTTCTGCTCGAATATTAGGTATCTGTACCGGACGGGAGGGTTATAGACAATATTGTGAAATGTGATTTGTGTTGGACTTTTATTGTAAATATGACTGAAATAAGAACATTGCCTGCGACGTTGATTTATACCTATTAAGGGTGGGTGCACGGGGTCTTCTAGCTCATGACGACCGCGGAGTGTGTATGTCAGTCCGCTGAGACTGACGCATTTTCACTACCGCGGCCGCCGAGTATTATGGTTTACTCGTGAATGCGACCTCGTGCCCCCAGCCCGATGATCGATTATTGTGTATTAGATTAAGTACCTTTAATTGAATGTATATATATGGTGATTTGGTTGTGCCTCCCGTCTCGGACAAGCTAATAAAGGACTGGTTTGTCCCTGTAGAGCCGAGGCGGGGGCCAACATATTGTATAGAATCCCTTGTGTAATATTATATGTAATGTATATACTTTGGGGACAATATGAGTGCATGCCAGATGCTTATTCTGGCATGTCACAGCATGCTGCGTCGGTGGCTCGGCTAGAAGAGGCCGAGTAACACGGCAGATGCAAAGAAAGGTGTGTGATCACGCCGCTAGAAGGCACGCCAGTGATGAGACACTGGTGCGGCCAATACCTAGTGGTATGACGGCAGGCTCGCTAGAGGCGCAGCCTGTCGTATGGGGTCCCGCTAGGGAATCTAGTGGACCCAGCATAGTGTCCGCGTGCTGACTAGCTGTCTGGCAGAGCGGCCTATGCATGGGGAATAGTATGGGGCTTTGATTGACGGGTGCTTGCTGGACACGGCGATGTTCAGCAAGACCCGGCACGGCGTGCAGGCCTGAGAGTGCTGCACAATGTGCAATAAAGATTGGATTAACGTGTAGGTTAATTTGATAAGCACACCTCGGTGTATCATGGTGAGACGAACTCACCGATACCAAATACACCGAGGTGGGCATTTGAATATGTGTGTATATTCGCCTCTTCGCGGAAATCTTATTATTTAGTATGCAAAAATACTAACTTCCGCTATTTTGAAGATAGCGGATTCTGGTGAGCACGTCCCGGTCGGAAATCGCGAGGCGATTCCGATGATACCCAATAAGCCGGGATGTGCCCCAGATTCGCGATGATAATCCGCGGAGAGGCGAAATTATGATTTAATTATTTACCCTGCCACTCAGCACTGCGAGGCGTGAGATGGTGGGGAGCGCTGTCGCGCGCATCATATGTCCGCACCGTCCGCCACAGCCTGCGAGCTACGGGCGGCGGTGCGAATTTGAATATAAGCCCATACATTGCCAATAAACTTCATTCTATCTTCGTTTACACTTGGTGTTTGACTTGACTACCCTGCCTGCTCTCTACTGGACTTCTCTACCTGGACCGCGCTGACTACTTGGACTTCTCTCTGGACTGTTTGGACCCTTTCTGGCTGGCACATTGGACCGTGGACTCGACCCATGCAATTGGACCCTGACTACGGCTGATACCACCGGAGCGAGACTTCCCTCGAACGCGCGTTGAGACCCGAACTGAGTACGGTCTTACGTGTTTATTAGGGGATTTACTCGTCGAGGGCGCAGGGCGCAGAAGAAGACGTCGGAGCTACAACTCTCTCGAAAGCACGTCGGCCCGAAATCAAGTACGGCCCGCGTAGTTATTAGGAGAGCTCCGCCATCCGAGGAAGCGGCCGGGCGTGTCCTCACTGCGGTGCCTCACGAAAGCGACGCTCAGACCCGAAGCTAGTACGGTCTGCGTCGTTATTAGGGGGCTCCTTCGAAGACGCCAGCGGACGACGATTGACGTGTGCACGTACCCCTCGGCGGCTGACTGACCCTTAGAGCCTGCGCCTGCAGTCCCTTGTGCCGCGCGCGAGTCGTGTGGTACAAATTGGTCCTTCAGAGCCGGATCAGTTGCTGCTGAGGTGCACATGTCATGAGGTCGGATGCTGGAACATCAAGCACCATGATGGACGAAGCGGTCATCCGGGTCCTACAGCGACACATGGATGACCTGAGAGGAGCGCTAGCCGCCAGCCAGGCAGAGCTAGCGTTTCTGAAAGCGGCAAGCCGAGACAACGTACCCGCGAGTGCTCGAGTGACCCGTGAGTCAACACACGCGTGTGTTGACAGTGAACATTTGTGGCCAACTGGCAGTGAATCTGAACTCACCGAGTCAGTACCCGAGAGTACTGCCGGAGTGAACCGCGTAGTGAAATACGTCGCGTACAGTGCTGCGAAAAACACGGGTAGTGTGTCAAATGCCCGTGTAACGGCCATCCAGAACCCACCTAGCGGGCGCGTCGGTGATCCGATGACGTCTGCGGTGACCGGATGGTCGGTTATGCAAGGGAGGCCCGCGAGCTCCTTGCCGGAACCTGAACTGAAAGCGGATTGTGGACAGCCGGTGCTGTCAGTTCGTGATTTGTGTTTGCCACCTAGCGAGCGCGCCGACAGAGCGACGCTTGCGGTGACGAAGCGAGGTGGGCCCGCGGGCCCCTCGCATGAACATTGCGTAGTTGGTACTACAGCTGCCACCCACAGTTGGGTGAATTTGGATAGTAGGCAGCCGAAGCTGTCATGTATCCCTGTGAAAAGGTCACCTAGCGGAAGCGCTGATGCGACGACTGCGGTGACTGAGCGAGTACAGCCCGCGGGCCCCTCGCAAGTGAACAATGAATGTTACAAACGCGTTGATATTACGGCGCGTGACGTCATCCACGGACGGGTGACATCGGGAAGTGGACAGCCGGTGCTGTCGTGTACCCGAATAGTGAACGCCTGTGGGGGGCCGCCTAGCGAGTGCGCCGGTGAACCGGTGACATTTGCGGCGGTACGACAGGTTGTAGGCGCCGACATTACCGTTTGTCGGTGCCGTCCGTGTGTGGGGATGGAATATCCCGTGACACGGGTCGAGCCTCACTGCTGTGAGGTGAACGGCTGTGGCGAATTGCCTAGCGGGTGCGTCCTGAGTACGACGACACCTGCGGCAATGGGACAGCCGTATGAACAATTGGGGAACCAGTGCTTGTGTGCTAAAATTAGTGTTCCAATTATAAAATCGGACAAGTGTAATTATGTCCTAAAAGTGAAAGGTGGCCCTGCGGGGCAATCATTACAACGAGTGAGGCGAGACCGATCTCGTAGTGCTGAAGTTCGCACAATAGCACGCGTTGTGACTCCTATGATTTGGTTGAGTGATACTGAACACACTCAGCCAATGGGGCGACGCAGTGGGTCTCATGGGCTGAAGCCGGGGACCCAACTACGTGACCAGATGTCACAAGGGGGGCAGAGAAACTGCTTCCTTGAATTGAAAGCCGTGTGGCCCGTTGCAGCCTTACAACCTGCACGGGTCACCGGTGATTGGAACCGAGCAAGGAGAAACTTTGCTCGATGCACGAGAGCCACTCGACCCTCAGAGGTCGTGGCAAAGTGCAGACCGACAGGACTGCGAGTCAAAGTCAGGTGGAAACTCGCGGGGAAAGGGGCATCCATCAAACTGCCACCCGAGATCCGCAAGCAGCGTGCCCAATGGGTGCCGAACAAGGGCCCACGGCAATTTGAGGTGGGTTTATTGGGCGTGATCGCCACCCACCACCCCTCACACGCCAGGAGGCGTAAGAAGAAGATGAGGGGAGAACCTCCCGACACGACGAGGGTCAGAGCACGGAGGACCAGGCCAGTAGGTTGGCCGAGAATCGACGGCTGGTTGCCGACTACGAAAGCTGTGTTGTCCGTTGCAGATTTACAACCTGCGCGGGCAGCCAGTGAGAGAGGACAAGCGAGGAGACGCTTCGTTCACGGCGCGAGAGCCTCTCGACCCTCAGAGGTCGGGGCAAAGCGCCAGCTGACAGAGGTCAGCATGAAACCTTTGGGCGTGATCGCCCCCCAACACCCCTCACACGCCGGAACGCGTAGGGACAAAATGAGGGGAGAAACTCTTGGTACCAGGCCAATAGGTTGGCCGAGAATCAACGGCTGGTTGCCGAAGTGGAAAGCTGGACGGCCCGCTGCAGCATTACAACCTGCGCGGGCATCCAGTGAGACGGAACAAGCGAGGAGACGCTTCGTTCACGGCGCGAGAGCCTCTCGACCCTCAGAGGTCGAGGCAAAGCGCCAGCTGACGGAAGTCGGCATAAAAGTATTGGGCGTGATCGCCACCCACCACCCCTCAGACGCCAGAAGGCATGTGAACCACACGAGGGGAGTACCTTCCGACGTCAGAGCTCGGAAGGACAGGTCATCGAAATGGCCACTGTACTGTGGCGGCCTACCAAGCTGGATAGCTGTGAAAAGGCCAGTAACGAAGCTGCATCTACGATTACAATGTGTAGAACGAGTGAGGTGCAGTACATTGAACGCGCGTGGTTCTGATAAGGTGGTTGATGACACCACCCGCCTGCAGAAGCTCACGACCGAAGCCGAGGAGGTGCCGGGTAGCTACCTGGGCCCGCGGCTCATTGAAGCGGCGTCCACGACATCAAGTGTTGACGCCACCCACCACCCCCCGTCAAACGCCAGTGGGCGTGTGCTACACACGGGGGGAGAACCCTCCTGCTCCACTATCTGTGAGAGCTGGGAGGTCAGGCCACCGGCGAAACAATCGGTGGCCAAGAAGACGACACTGTCACTAGTGTGGCAGACCGACACATGGGCGGTGAGAACAGGGGGCGTGACCGCCACCCACCGCTCATCAGACAGCAGCAAGGCGGTGATCTCACGAGGGGAGGAGCCAGCCACCTGCGACGAAACGACGCCACATTCAGGCCGTCGTCACGACGCTAGGCGTCACCTACATGGGAAGCGGGTCAGGGTATCGGCCAGGGGGTACCAGTCTGATGACTGGACGTCTCACCCACCTGTGCCGGCCGCCGCATCCACTAAGGAGAGGGCGAAGACCCTCAAGTCAAAGGCAATGCAGTGGCGCCGGGCACGCAAAAGGCCTGGCCCACACACACAGCATGCTCCAGCGACATCGAATGGAACGAGCGTCAACAGCACCCTGAAGGGAGGACTGGCGCTGATCATCATGATGACGTGGAGGTGCCGACCCAAGATCCGCAGCATAGCAGCCATGGGGTCAATTGTCGTCCGGGAGATGAAATTAAAACCCCTCCGGAATTTTAGAGGGGAGTGTACCGGACGGGAGGGTTATAGACAATATTGTGAAATGTGATTTGTGTTGGACTTTTATTGTAAATATGACTGAAATAAGAACATTGCCTGCGACGTTGATTTATACCTATTAAGGGTGGGTGCACGGGGTCTTCTAGCTCATGACGACCGCGGAGTGTGTATGTCAGTCCGCTGAGACTGACGCATTTTCACTACCGCGGCCGCCGAGTATTATGGTTTACTCGTGAATGCGACCTCGTGCCCCCAGCCCGATGATCGATTATTGTGTATTAGATTAAGTACCTTTAATTGAATGTATATATATGGTGATTTGGTTGTGCCTCCCGTCTCGGACAAGCTAATAAAGGACTGGTTTGTCCCTGTAGAGCCGAGGCGGGGGCCAACATATTGTATAGAATCCCTTGTGTAATATTATATGTAATGTATATACTTTGGGGACAATATGAGTGCATGCCAGATGCTTATTCTGGCATGTCACAGCATGCTGCGTCGGTGGCTCGGCTAGAAGAGGCCGAGTAACACGGCAGATGCAAAGAAAGGTGTGTGATCACGCCGCTAGAAGGCACGCCAGTGATGAGACACTGGTGCGGCCAATACCTAGTGGTATGACGGCAGGCTCGCTAGAGGCGCAGCCTGTCGTATGGGGTCCCGCTAGGGAATCTAGTGGACCCAGCATAGTGTCCGCGTGCTGACTAGCTGTCTGGCAGAGCGGCCTATGCATGGGGAATAGTATGGGGCTTTGATTGACGGGTGCTTGCTGGACACGGCGATGTTCAGCAAGACCCGGCACGGCGTGCAGGCCTGAGAGTGCTGCACAATGTGCAATAAAGATTGGATTAACGTGTAGGTTAATTTGATAAGCACACCTCGGTGTATCATGGTGAGACGAACTCACCGATACCAAATACACCGAGGTGGGCATTTGAATATGTGTGTATATTCGCCTCTTCGCGGAAATCTTATTATTTAGTATGCAAAAATACTAACTTCCGCTATTTTGAAGATAGCGGATTCTGGTGAGCACGTCCCGGTCGGAAATCGCGAGGCGATTCCGATGATACCCAATAAGCCGGGATGTGCCCCAGATTCGCGATGATAATCCGCGGAGAGGCGAAATTATGATTTAATTATTTACCCTGCCACTCAGCACTGCGAGGCGTGAGATGGTGGGGAGCGCTGTCGCGCGCATCATATGTCCGCACCGTCCGCCACAGCCTGCGAGCTACGGGCGGCGGTGCGAATTTGAATATAAGCCCATACATTGCCAATAAACTTCATTCTATCTTCGTTTACACTTGGTGTTTGACTTGACTACCCTGCCTGCTCTCTACTGGACTTCTCTACCTGGACCGCGCTGACTACTTGGACTTCTCTCTGGACTGTTTGGACCCTTTCTGGCTGGCACATTGGACCGTGGACTCGACCCATGCAATTGGACCCTGACTACGGCTGATACCACCGGAGCGAGACTTCCCTCGAACGCGCGTTGAGACCCGAACTGAGTACGGTCTTACGTGTTTATTAGGGGATTTACTCGTCGAGGGCGCAGGGCGCAGAAGAAGACGTCGGAGCTACAACTCTCTCGAAAGCACGTCGGCCCGAAATCAAGTACGGCCCGCGTAGTTATTAGGAGAGCTCCGCCATCCGAGGAAGCGGCCGGGCGTGTCCTCACTGCGGTGCCTCACGAAAGCGACGCTCAGACCCGAAGCTAGTACGGTCTGCGTCGTTATTAGGGGGCTCCTTCGAAGACGCCAGCGGACGACGATTGACGTGTGCACGTACCCCTCGGCGGCTGACTGACCCTTAGAGCCTGCGCCTGCAGTCCCTTGTGCCGCGCGCGTGCCGTGTGGTACAGTATCGTTGCATGCATGTACCTACGTTAGTTCATTGAAATGAGCAAGTGGAAATATTAATATTGATTATTAAGTGACTGGTGTTTCTTTTTTTAAAAAAAAATAATAATTAGGTATAGGTATTATGGAGAGTGCGCATTCGATTGAATGGTGATAGTTCCGATACAGGTAAGATAGGTACCTACCTACCTACCTACAATACGTAGTTTGTTGTTAATATTTGATGCGTAGTTCGGGGCATCCGTCGAGTGCGTGTCGCGGTGCAGTGCGAAAGACGCCGACGGCAGGAGAATTATTATCAAAAAATGACTAGGTATATTATGTACGTGAGGTAGGTACCTACCTAGTGACATAATATTGTAATAGTATATTATTATTATGTATATAATGTGATTTGATAGAACATAATATACCTATTATTTAAAACACAATTGAGTTTCTTCTGAAAAACAAAGAAACGACAATAATTGATGTTTATACTTTTATCACTAACTGAATTGATTTTATCTAATTTATCATTTACTATTATTAGCTGTCAATATCCAAAATGCCATCTATTGAAATTAAAGTGAAGCAAAACAGAACCAAGGAACGTACCTACACGGTACTTTCTTACATGTATAGGTATACCTATCTGCAGTGTCGCTATAATAATATTAGGTATATCAAAGGTAGGTAGGTAGGTACCCCCACCTACCTATCTTCTGTAGGGTGCATGCGGGATGGTGCGGCATTCGTACGAAACGTGAAACCGTGGTGGCGATCTCACATGGACATATTATGTGTTTATATTAGGTAAGTACCTATATTATCATAATATTATTAGGTAGGTACATGTTTACCGAAGGCGAACGAGAGAAACGTTTCATGGTGAAGGTGAGTGGTGGCCCTGAAAAGGGCCGTTTGTACGATAGTCTGGATAACAGCTGCTGATTTAACCTCCGAAACCGTAGAGGGTGCGTCCCTGCCTCTTGAGGGCGTAGACGACGTCCATGGCGGTGACGGTCTTCCTCTTGGCGTGCTCGGTGTAGGTGACGGCGTCGCGGATGACGTTCTCGAGGAACACCTTCAACACGCCCCTGGTCTCCTCGTAGATCAGTCCCGAGATACGCTTCACTCCACCGCGACGTGCAAGACGGCGGATGGCTGGCTTCGTGATTCCCTGGATGTTATCGCGGAGAACCTTCCTGTGACGCTTGGCGCCTCCTTTCCCCAGACCCTTTCCTCCTTTGCCGCGACCTGTCATCTTTCTTCTTCAGTTGCTGTGGTTAGTCGAGAAATGCGACGAGTGCCTCGCTCCGTGGTAGAATCGAGTGTGTGTGCCGGCCCCATACGGGGGACCCGTATTTATACTAAATCGGCGCGCAGACATTGCACCGTTTCTCAAAATGTAGTGTGTAGGATCGATCGAAAAACAAAGAAGAAGAAGAAAAAAAAATCGAAACTTAGTATTATGCGGCCGTTGTACGTACCTATACATAAGTATATTTAATTTATGTAGTTAGGTATGTACCTATATAAAATGTGTTTTCGTAAACGCTGAATATGTTTTTGTGTTATTCAAGTTCGAAGAGGAGTTTATAATATTATCAAAAATCACTATCGGTACCTACTACTTTACCTACCTACCGTTTGATACGGAGGAAATTGATATTCCTTTTATTTTAAAAATGTGTCATGTTCTTATTTTTTTTGTTTTGTTATTATTATGTCGATCTGTAGAAATATCGTATTTTAAATGTTGTTACTCTAAAATCTTTTATGTTATTCTTTCATACCTAATTATCATTTAGACAAATTTGATGTAGGTAATTATTTTACCTAATGAAATTTCGCTTAATTTTAGAGCAACACAAACGAGAAAGTCTTTAAGAAAACACATTACGTGTACATAATAATAATATAAAAACGTTTCTACACAACATTATTCGATTGAAATGTTAAATTATTATTTATGTGAAAAGTTGTAATTATAGGCAAATTTTACGACGTGTATAGGTAGAGGTAGGTGGTACGATTCATATAGGTACAGTGGATACCTATTTTACTGCCGTTTTTGTTTGTTCCGCTTTGAGTAATTTGGGAGTGAGAAAAATAAATAAAAAAAATAGCGCTAACGTAGGTACACACTGTCGGTCGGGTGCGTTTACATTAAAAAAATAAAAGTTTTTTTTTTTTCCCGCCAATTCTATTCGGAGCGGTTGCAAAGTTTGCGAAGCTTTGTACGTTGTCTGCGAACGCTTTCGTCCGCACCGTTCGCTTTTAGCGTAAAGCGATAAACAGTTTGTATAAAATAGGGTCGTCCGTCGGTCGCGGTATCGAGGATATATCCAGACACTTCAAAGATGGCACGTACCAAGCAGACAGCCCGCAAATCGACAGGAGGGAAGGCCCCCAGGAAGCAGCTCGCCACGAAGGCAGCCCGCAAGAGCGCACCCGCCACCGGAGGCGTGAAGAAGCCCCATCGTTACAGGCCCGGCACGGTCGCTCTTCGTGAGATCCGTCGCTACCAGAAGAGCACCGAGTTGCTCATCCGCAAGCTGCCCTTCCAGCGCCTCGTCCGTGAGATCGCTCAGGACTTCAAGACCGACCTGCGCTTCCAGAGCTCCGCCGTGATGGCTCTCCAGGAGGCCAGCGAGGCTTACCTCGTCGGTCTGTTCGAAGACACCAACCTGTGCGCTATCCACGCCAAGCGCGTCACCATCATGCCCAAGGACATCCAGCTGGCGAGACGCATCCGCGGGGAGCGTGCTTAAGCCCGGGCTTTATATTTCTTTTTTTTTCCTACGTTCTAAACGGCCCTTTTCAGGGCCACCATTGTGTATCCGTATCGTTTCGCACACACACTGTATTTGGCTACCCTCTCTATCTTGTATGATCAACTATGAATTATAATAATATTATGTAGGTACATGTTATTATATCGAGAATAATGACTCAGGATCGAACTTAATTTAAAAAAAAGTCGAATTCACTAAATAATTGCACGTTTGCGGTACCTATTTATTGCTTTTACTTATCTTATATAAATATAATTTTAGTTATCATGAATGCAATCGTACTGAATTATTGCACGTTTGTGTGCCCCTTAATATTATTTTGAATTCTATTTATTTTTTAAAAAATGATTCTCTCTCATAAAGCTTAGTGCTTGTGTTTAGAGAGTGTTTTGACTAACTTGATTTGTAATAGTCATATTATCTTATTATTGAGCCTATAAAATTAAAATGTAAAACATACAATGACGCCAGTATTTAGGAACATCTAGGACGAGAAGAATACAAGATGATGATATGTTTTTCTGTTACTTTTTGTATTCGACATTGTATACCTATTAATAGTAGGTATTCTTCGTTTTTGTATTCGACATTGTATACCTATTAATAGTAGGTATTCTTCGTTTTTGTATTCGACATTGTATACCTATTAATAGTAGGTATTCTTCGTTGGCAAGCCAAAGTGTCGCCGTGTACTCACTAATAAATAAATATTTCATAAAATAAATGATCATACAATCGAGCGGTGCGTGCGAAACGTTTTACGGATCTAACTGGTGGCCCTGAAAAGGGCCTTTTATATAATCCATTGCGGTGGTGGTGTAATCCTTTGCGGTGAAGGCTTACGCCTTCTTCTCGGTCTTCTTGGGCAGAAGGACTGCTTGGATGTTAGGCAGGACACCTCCCTGGGCGATTGTCACCCCGGAGAGAAGCTTGTTCAACTCCTCGTCGTTGCGGATGGCCAGCTGGAGATGCCTCGGGATGATTCTGGTCTTCTTGTTGTCGCGGGCGGCGTTGCCTGCCAACTCCAACACTTCGGCTGCCAAATATTCCATGACGGCGGCCAGGTAGACGGGTGCTCCTGCTCCCACCCTCTCGGCGTAGTTGCCCTTCCTCAGGAGACGGTGGATACGACCGACTGGGAACTGGAGCCCGGCACGGTTTGAGCGTGACTTTGCCTTCCCCTTGACCTTGCCTCCTTTACCGCGTCCAGACATGCTTGCTGATAGATTGGTAGAGTAGTAGACTTGTTAACGAAGCGATGAGATACTCTCTCGATGAAAAATTTTTATCCGGACCCCTCGTTTAAACGACGTTCGGTTCACGCGCGCGCGGCGGCGGATCAGTCCCCCACCCGTCTCCTCGATCGGCCGACGACTCGACAAAATGGGGTGCGCTGGCCGTACTGAATCACACATAGCAGCCGTTTACTACCACGAACAACTGACTATCTACCACGAATCGAGATGCCACCAAAGACTAGCGGAAAGGCAGCGAAGAAGTCGGGCAAGGCCCAGAAGAACATCTCCAAGGGGGACAAGAAGAAGTCCAAGCGCAGGAGGAAGGAGAGCTACGCCATCTACATTTACAAAGTGCTGAAACAGGTGCACCCCGACACCGGCATCAGCAGCAAGGCGATGAGCATCATGAACAGCTTCGTCAACGACATCTTCGAACGCATCGCCGCCGAGGCTAGCCGTCTCGCCCACTACAACAAGAGGTCGACCATCACCAGCAGGGAGATCCAGACCGCCGTGCGCCTCCTCCTGCCCGGTGAGCTCGCCAAGCACGCCGTCAGCGAAGGAACCAAGGCCGTCACCAAATACACCAGCTCCAAGTAGACAAGCACACTCGCCCGCTCTTCTATTCTTACAAAAAAAAGGCCCTTTTCAGGGCCGCCATGTTGATCTATAGAACGTTTCGATCTCACGCCTCCGATTTTCTCTCTTGCCCATTGATTTTTAGATGTTTTAAATGCATCGCATAGAAGGTAAGGGAATAAACATTATAATATCATACAGATAGTTTGCAGGTAATTTCGTACCCGCATTTATTATTGTGTAGCGATAGCCGATTGAATAGATATTATATTTTTTGTGGAAAGGATGAAAGCGTTCACACTGACCACTGAATGTTGGCGGTTACTATGTGAACTCATATATTATCCCGTTGGTCCTCCTGCGTGCCCTTTAGACATTTTGTGTAGGTCGAACGATAAAATAAGTAATAGAATGGATTATTAATTTATCTACATAGATTACAGACCGTCTGGGTTTTCATTTTTATCGAAGAGGGAACAACACTAGACAGACACCGTACGTGTTACGTTCGATCGTGCGCTTAGATGACCGCACCGCCCCAATACAAAAACCTTTCAATAGTGAATGAAGGATGGTTCTAATATATTATGGGTGATTGATTGAAAGATAGACGATACCGGCTAGTATGCATAATATTATAATATAGAGCATCACATTCGTCATCAGCCGTCTGATTAGTGTGTGTGTGTTATAATAGAAACGGCTAGGCGAAGTTTCGTTATACACGCCTTGTGAGGCGGGGCGGTACCGTCTCGATACGATCCGTGTGTGATCGAAGGAGCACTCGGTACACAGTTCGACTGAATACGTCCTATAACGACGATAATATTACAATATAAACCGATAATAAATCGAAAATAGTGATTTTCGATAAAAGAAAGAGAGAACATTCGAGATGGCAACGTTCGTACGTAGTAGGCCGCCTCGTCTTCGCCGAACGAGGGTGCACCGTGCTACACCTCGCACCTTCGGAGGCCGTTTGCTTCGTTCCTCGAAACGGGGCGCTATTCTCGGGCCTCGGAAACTCTAGAGCACGTATCGGAGCGCCGTTTACGGATCCAGTTCGGGAACCGAGCTCGATATTTTAACGGATGAACTTGGATTGAGTACGAGGTTACCTCCCCCGTTCGACAGTTTTCCATAATCAACGTCCCGCAACGGGAAAACTGGCCGACTTGTACGGTTCCCGGTTCGATTTTCGGATGGACCGATGTCCACGGGTTCCGTTGGGAGCGCTCAATCGCCTAAAAGGGCGCGAATCGTCAAAAAATCAAACGAAACGAGCGAGGGTGGTAACAGAGATCGCTCCGTTTTCAGACGTCGAACAACGACGAGAAATCTAACGTGTTCGCTCCGCGGCCGTCATCTATTTCGGCGTTGAATCTCCCCCCCTCTCGCCGCCTCATCGTTTCACCGATACTACTCGCTACACGCTTCGTATATATACTTACCTACCTACAAACTACAAAATGGCGGACGCATCTACAGCACCTGCGGCGGCATCTCCAGTTCCCGCTACCCCGGCGAAGAAGGCCAAGGCTTCCGCGGCCAGCAAGAAGCCCAAGGCGAAACCCACCCATCCTAAGACGAGCGAGATGGTCAACAGCGCAATCAAGGAGTTGAAGGAGCGCGGAGGTTCCTCTCTCCAGGCCATCAAGAAATACATCGCCGCCAACTACAAGGTCGACGCCGACAAACTCGCCCCGTTCATCAAGAAGTACCTGAAGGGAGCCGTCGAGTCCGGCGCCCTCGTTCAGACCAAGGGCAAGGGAGCGTCCGGTTCCTTCAAGCTGGAAGCCAAAGCGAAGGCCTCCTCGGCCGCCGCCAAGAAACCGAAGGCGGCCAAGAAGCCCAAAGCACCCAAGGAGAAGAAGCCCGCCGGCGAGAAGGTGGCCAAGAAGAAGCCCGCCGCCAAGAAAGCCGCTGCAGCTGCCAAGACCAAGAAGGCCGCCTCTCCCGCTAAGAAGGCAGCGCCCGCCAAGAAGGCTCCTGCCAAGCCCAAGAGCCCCACCAAGGCGAAGAAGAGCGCCAAGCCGCCCACCAAGAAGCCCAAGGCACCCAAACCCAAGAAGGCCGCGGCTCCCAAGGCCAAGCCGGCCGCTAAGAAAGCATCCGCCGCCGCCAAGAAGTGAATCACCTAGCGACGAGTCAACACACACACCAACAACAACACTGTCCACCCCTCGGAGACGGGGGCACTCGGCTCAGACGGTTGGAGAGCAGTCACCGCTAAAACCTCTATTCGTAAAAAGCCCTTTTCAGGGCTACCATTCTCTTCGTCGATATGAACCGTTTCCGTACTATCCGCCTAGTGAGTAGGTGAACGATTGCCAAAAAAGTCTAGAGAATAAATAAATAAATGACTTCCATTAAACCTAATTATTTATATATAAATTATTATGTCCTGTTTCTTTTTTATTAGGTACCTACCTGAGGTGAGCGGACGCAGAGCGAGGAGATCCGGTGGTCACACGAAAGTATGTGTGAAGGGGTAGTGGTGTAGCAGTAGTTACACGTGATCAGTGCATGATTTCGAAATATGAACTGAAGGTCAAGTAATAATAACGAATGATTGTTTAAAGGGAAAGAAAACAATAAACATTCTCCAGTCGGGGTGGTGCTATGGTCCGGGGGAGGACGTGACGCTGCTGCTCTCGGGTGCCTGCTCTTTGCGCGTCGTCGCGTAATTATTATTAATACATAGTTGGTTAATTAATTAATCGTAGATTTATGAATTGATTTAAAGTGCAGTGCAGTGCAGTGTTTTTGTATAGTTTCTGCTCGAATATTAGGTATCGTTGCATGCATGTACCTACGTTAGTTCATTGAAATGAGCAAGTGGAAATATTAATATTGATTATTAAGTGACTGGTGTTTCTTTTTTTAAAAAAAAATAATAATTAGGTATAGGTATTATGGAGAGTGCGCATTCGATTGAATGGTGATAGTTCCGATACAGGTAAGATAGGTACCTACCTACCTACCTACCTACAATACGTAGTTTGTTGTTAATATTTGATGCGTAGTTCGGGGCATCCGTCGAGTGCGTGTCGCGGTGCAGTGCGAAAGACGCCGACGGCAGGAGAATTATTATCAAAAAATGACTAGGTATATTATGTACGTGAGGTAGGTACCTACCTAGTGACATAATATTGTAATAGTATATTATTATTATGTATATAATGTGATTTGATAGAACATAATATACCTATTATTTAAAACACAATTGAGTTTCTTCTGAAAAACAAAGAAACGACAATAATTGATGTTTATACTTTTATCACTAACTGAATTGATTTTATCTAATTTATCATTTACTATTATTAGCTGTCAATATCCAAAATGCCATCTATTGAAATTAAAGTGAAGCAAAACAGAACCAAGGAACGTACCTACACGGTACTTTCTTACATGTATAGGTATACCTATCTGCAGTGTCGCTATAATAATATTAGGTATATCAAAGGTAGGTAGGTAGGTACCCCCACCTACCTATCTTCTGTAGGGTGCATGCGGGATGGTGCGGCATTCGTACGAAACGTGAAACCGTGGTGGCGATCTCACATGGACATATTATGTGTTTATATTAGGTAAGTACCTATATTATCATAATATTATTAGGTAGGTACATGTTTACCGAAGGCGAACGAGAGAAACGTTTCATGGTGAAGGTGAGTGGTGGCCCTGAAAAGGGCCGTTTGTACGATAGTCTGGATAACAGCTGCTGATTTAACCTCCGAAACCGTAGAGGGTGCGTCCCTGCCTCTTGAGGGCGTAGACGACGTCCATGGCGGTGACGGTCTTCCTCTTGGCGTGCTCGGTGTAGGTGACGGCGTCGCGGATGACGTTCTCGAGGAACACCTTCAACACGCCCCTGGTCTCCTCGTAGATCAGTCCCGAGATACGCTTCACTCCACCGCGACGTGCAAGACGGCGGATGGCTGGCTTCGTGATTCCCTGGATGTTATCGCGGAGAACCTTCCTGTGACGCTTGGCGCCTCCTTTCCCCAGACCCTTTCCTCCTTTGCCGCGACCTGTCATCTTTCTTCTTCAGTTGCTGTGGTTAGTCGAGAAATGCGACGAGTGCCTCGCTCCGTGGTAGAATCGAGTGTGTGTGCCGGCCCCATACGGGGGACCCGTATTTATACTAAATCGGCGCGCAGACATTGCACCGTTTCTCAAAATGTAGTGTGTAGGATCGATCGAAAAACAAAGAAGAAGAAGAAAAAAAAATCGAAACTTAGTATTATGCGGCCGTTGTACGTACCTATACATAAGTATATTTAATTTATGTAGTTAGGTATGTACCTATATAAAATGTGTTTTCGTAAACGCTGAATATGTTTTTGTGTTATTCAAGTTCGAAGAGGAGTTTATAATATTATCAAAAATCACTATCGGTACCTACTACTTTACCTACCTACCGTTTGATACGGAGGAAATTGATATTCCTTTTATTTTAAAAATGTGTCATGTTCTTATTTTTTTTGTTTTGTTATTATTATGTCGATCTGTAGAAATATCGTATTTTAAATGTTGTTACTCTAAAATCTTTTATGTTATTCTTTCATACCTAATTATCATTTAGACAAATTTGATGTAGGTAATTATTTTATCTAATGAAATTTCGCTTAATTTTAGAGCAACACAAACGAGAAAGTCTTTAAGAAAACACATTACGTGTACATAATAATAATATAAAAACGTTTCTACACAACATTATTCGATTGAAATGTTAAATTATTATTTATGTGAAAAGTTGTAATTATAGGCAAATTTTACGACGTGTATAGGTAGAGGTAGGTGGTACGATTCATATAGGTACAGTGGATACCTATTTTACTGCCGTTTTTGTTTGTTCCGCTTTGAGTAATTTGGGAGTGAGAAAAATAAATAAAAAAAATAGCGCTAACGTAGGTACACACGGTCGGTCGGGTGCGTTTACATTAAAAAAATAAAAGTTTTTTTTTTTTCCCGCCAATTCTATTCGGAGCGGTTGCAAAGTTTGCGAAGCTTTGTACGTTGTCTGCGAACGCTTTCGTCCGCACCGTTCGCTTTTAGCGTAAAGCGATAAACAGTTTGTATAAAATAGGGTCGTCCGTCGGTCGCGGTATCGAGGATATATCCAGACACTTCAAAGATGGCACGTACCAAGCAGACAGCCCGCAAATCGACAGGAGGGAAGGCCCCCAGGAAGCAGCTCGCCACGAAGGCAGCCCGCAAGAGCGCACCCGCCACCGGAGGCGTGAAGAAGCCCCATCGTTACAGGCCCGGCACGGTCGCTCTTCGTGAGATCCGTCGCTACCAGAAGAGCACCGAGTTGCTCATCCGCAAGCTGCCCTTCCAGCGCCTCGTCCGTGAGATCGCTCAGGACTTCAAGACCGACCTGCGCTTCCAGAGCTCCGCCGTGATGGCTCTCCAGGAGGCCAGCGAGGCTTACCTCGTCGGTCTGTTCGAAGACACCAACCTGTGCGCTATCCACGCCAAGCGCGTCACCATCATGCCCAAGGACATCCAGCTGGCGAGACGCATCCGCGGGGAGCGTGCTTAAGCCCGGGCTTTATATTTCTTTTTTTTTCCTACGTTCTAAACGGCCCTTTTCAGGGCCACCATTGTGTATCCGTATCGTTTCGCACACACACTGTATTTGGCTACCCTCTCTATCTTGTATGATCAACTATGAATTATAATAATATTATGTAGGTACATGTTATTATATCGAGAATAATGACTCAGGATCGAACTTAATAAAAAGTCGAATTCACTAAATAATTGCACGTTTGCGGTACCTATTTATTGCTTTTACTTATCTTATATAAATATAATTTTAGTTATCATGAATGCAATCGTACTGAATTATTGCACGTTTGTGTGCCCCTTAATATTATTTTGAATTCTATTTATTTTTTAAAAAATGATTCTCTCTCATAAAGCTTAGTGCTTGTGTTTAGAGAGTGTTTTGACTAACTTGATTTGTAATAGTCATATTATCTTATTATTGAGCCTATAAAATTAAAATGTAAAACATACAATGACGCCAGTATTTAGGAACATCTAGGACGAGAAGAATACAAGATGATGATATGTTTTTCTGTTACTTTTTGTATTCGACATTGTATACCTATTAATAGTAGGTATTCTTCGTTTTTGTATTCGACATTGTATACCTATTAATAGTAGGTATTCTTCGTTGGCAAGCCAAAGTGTCGCCGTGTACTCACTAATAAATAAATATTTCATAAAATAAATGATCATACAATCGAGCGGTGCGTGCGAAACGTTTTACGGATCTAACTGGTGGCCCTGAAAAGGGCCTTTTATATAATCCATTGCGGTGGTGGTGTAATCCTTTGCGGTGAAGGCTTACGCCTTCTTCTCGGTCTTCTTGGGCAGAAGGACTGCTTGGATGTTAGGCAGGACACCTCCCTGGGCGATTGTCACCCCGGAGAGAAGCTTGTTCAACTCCTCGTCGTTGCGGATGGCCAGCTGGAGATGCCTCGGGATGATTCTGGTCTTCTTGTTGTCGCGGGCGGCGTTGCCTGCCAACTCCAACACTTCGGCTGCCAAATATTCCATGACGGCGGCCAGGTAGACGGGTGCTCCTGCTCCCACCCTCTCGGCGTAGTTGCCCTTCCTCAGGAGACGGTGGATACGACCGACTGGGAACTGGAGCCCGGCACGGTTTGAGCGTGACTTTGCCTTCCCCTTGACCTTGCCTCCTTTACCGCGTCCAGACATGCTTGCTGATAGATTGGTAGAGTAGTAGACTTGTTAACGAAGCGATGAGATACTCTCTCGATGAAAAATTTTTATCCGGACCCCTCGTTTAAACGACGTTCGGTTCACGCGCGCGCGGCGGCGGATCAGTCCCCCACCCGTCTCCTCGATCGGCCGACGACTCGACAAAATGGGGTGCGCTGGCCGTACTGAATCACACATAGCAGCCGTTTACTACCACGAACAACTGACTATCTACCACGAATCGAGATGCCACCAAAGACTAGCGGAAAGGCAGCGAAGAAGTCGGGCAAGGCCCAGAAGAACATCTCCAAGGGGGACAAGAAGAAGTCCAAGCGCAGGAGGAAGGAGAGCTACGCCATCTACATTTACAAAGTGCTGAAACAGGTGCACCCCGACACCGGCATCAGCAGCAAGGCGATGAGCATCATGAACAGCTTCGTCAACGACATCTTCGAACGCATCGCCGCCGAGGCTAGCCGTCTCGCCCACTACAACAAGAGGTCGACCATCACCAGCAGGGAGATCCAGACCGCCGTGCGCCTCCTCCTGCCCGGTGAGCTCGCCAAGCACGCCGTCAGCGAAGGAACCAAGGCCGTCACCAAATACACCAGCTCCAAGTAGACAAGCACACTCGCCCGCTCTTCTATTCTTACAAAAAAAAGGCCCTTTTCAGGGCCGCCATGTTGATCTATAGAACGTTTCGATCTCACGCCTCCGATTTTCTCTCTTGCCCATTGATTTTTAGATGTTTTAAATGCATCGCATAGAAGGTAAGGGAATAAACATTATAATATCATACAGATAGTTTGCAGGTAATTTCGTACCCGCATTTATTATTGTGTAGCGATAGCCGATTGAATAGATATTATATTTTTTGTGGAAAGGATGAAAGCGTTCACACTGACCACTGAATGTTGGCGGTTATTATGTGAACTCATATATCCCGTTGGTCCTCCTGCGTGCCCTTTAGACATTTTGTGTAGGTCGAACGATAAAATAAGTAATAGAATGGATTATTAATTTATCTACATAGATTACAGACCGTCTGGGTTTTCATTTTTATCGAAGAGGGAACAACACTAGACAGACACCGTACGTGTTACGTTCGATCGTGCGCTTAGATGACCGCACCGCCCCAATACAAAAACCTTTCAATAGTGAATGAAGGATGGTTCTAATATATTATGGGTGATTGATTGAAAGATAGACGATACCGGCTAGTATGCATAATATTATAATATAGAGCATCACATTCGTCATCAGCCGTCTGATTAGTGTGTGTGTTATAATAGAAACGGCTAGGCGAAGTTTCGTTATACACGCCTTGTGAGGCGGGGCGGTACCGTCTCGATACGATCCGTGTGTGATCGAAGGAGCACTCGGTACACAGTTCGACTGAATACGTCCTATAACGACGATAATATTACAATATAAACCGATAATAAATCGAAAATAGTGATTTTCGATAAAAGAAAGAGAGAACATTCGAGATGGCAACGTTCGTACGTAGTAGGCCGCCTCGTCTTCGCCGAACGAGGGTGCACCGTGCTACACCTCGCACCTTCGGAGGCCGTTTGCTTCGTTCCTCGAAACGGGGCGCTATTCTCGGGCCTCGGAAACTCTAGAGCACGTATCGGAGCGCCGTTTACGGATCCAGTTCGGGAACCGAGCTCGATATTTTAACGGATGAACTTGGATTGAGTACGAGGTTACCTCCCCCGTTCGACAGTTTTCCATAATCAACGTCCCGCAACGGGAAAACTGGCCGACTTGTACGGTTCCCGGTTCGATTTTCGGATGGACCGATGTCCACGGGTTCCGTTGGGAGCGCTCAATCGCCTAAAAGGGCGCAAATCGTCAAAAAATCAAACGAAACGAGCGAGGGTGGTAACAGAGATCGCTCCGTTTTCAGACGTCGAACAACGACGAGAAATCTAACGTGTTCGCTCCGCGGCCGTCATCTATTTCGGCGTTGAATCTCCCCCCCTCTCGCCGCCTCATCGTTTCACCGATACCACTCGCTACACGCTTCGTATATATACTTACCTACCTACAAACTACAAAATGGCGGACGCATCTACAGCACCTGCGGCGGCATCTCCAGTTCCCGCTACCCCGGCGAAGAAGGCCAAGGCTTCCGCGGCCAGCAAGAAGCCCAAGGCGAAACCCACCCATCCTAAGACGAGCGAGATGGTCAACAGCGCAATCAAGGAGTTGAAGGAGCGCGGAGGTTCCTCTCTCCAGGCCATCAAGAAATACATCGCCGCCAACTACAAGGTCGACGCCGACAAACTCGCCCCGTTCATCAAGAAGTACCTGAAGGGAGCCGTCGAGTCCGGCGCCCTCGTTCAGACCAAGGGCAAGGGAGCGTCCGGTTCCTTCAAGCTGGAAGCCAAAGCGAAGGCCTCCTCGGCCGCCGCCAAGAAACCGAAGGCGGCCAAGAAGCCCAAAGCACCCAAGGAGAAGAAGCCCGCCGGCGAGAAGGTGGCCAAGAAGAAGCCCGCCGCCAAGAAAGCCGCTGCAGCTGCCAAGACCAAGAAGGCCGCCTCTCCCGCTAAGAAGGCAGCGCCCGCCAAGAAGGCTCCTGCCAAGCCCAAGAGCCCCACCAAGGCGAAGAAGAGCGCCAAGCCGCCCACCAAGAAGCCCAAGGCACCCAAACCCAAGAAGGCCGCGGCTCCCAAGGCCAAGCCGGCCGCTAAGAAAGCATCCGCCGCCGCCAAGAAGTGAATCACCTAGCGACGAGTCAACACACACACCAACAACAACACTGTCCACCCCTCGGAGACGGGGGCACTCGGCTCAGACGGTTGGAGAGCAGTCACCGCTAAAACCTCTATTCGTAAAAAGCCCTTTTCAGGGCTACCATTCTCTTCGTCGATATGAACCGTTTCCGTACTATCCGCCTAGTGAGTAGGTGAACGATTGCCAAAAAAGTCTAGAGAATAAATAAATAAATGACTTCCATTAAACCTAATTATTTATATATAAATTATTATGTCCTGTTTCTTTTTTATTAGGTACCTACCTGAGGTGAGCGGACGCAGAGCGAGGAGATCCGGTGGTCACACGAAAGTATGTGTGAAGGGGTAGTGGTGTAGCAGTAGTTACACGTGATCAGTGCATGATTTCGAAATATGAACTGAAGGTCAAGTAATAATAACGAATGATTGTTTAAAGGGAAAGAAAACAATAAACATTCTCCAGTCGGGGTGGTGCTATGGTCCGGGGGAGGACGTGACGCTGCTGCTCTCGGGTGCCTGCTCTTTGCGCGTCGTCGCGTAATTATTATTAATACATAGTTGGTTAATTAATTAATCGTAGATTTATGAATTGATTTAAAGTGCAGTGCAGTGCAGTGTTTTTGTATAGTTTCTGCTCGAATATTAGGTATCGTTGCATGCATGTACCTACGTTAGTTCATTGAAATGAGCAAGTGGAAATATTAATATTGATTATTAAGTGACTGGTGTTTCTTTTTTTAAAAAAAAATAATAATTAGGTATAGGTATTATGGAGAGTGCGCATTCGATTGAATGGTGATAGTTCCGATACAGGTAAGATAGGTACCTACCTACCTACCTACCTACAATACGTAGTTTGTTGTTAATATTTGATGCGTAGTTCGGGGCATCCGTCGAGTGCGTGTCGCGGTGCAGTGCGAAAGACGCCGACGGCAGGAGAATTATTATCAAAAAATGACTAGGTATATTATGTACGTGAGGTAGGTACCTACCTAGTGACATAATATTGTAATAGTATATTATTATTATGTATATAATGTGATTTGATAGAACATAATATACCTATTATTTAAAACACAATTGAGTTTCTTCTGAAAAACAAAGAAACGACAATAATTGATGTTTATACTTTTATCACTAACTGAATTGATTTTATCTAATTTATCATTTACTATTATTAGCTGTCAATATCCAAAATGCCATCTATTGAAATTAAAGTGAAGCAAAACAGAACCAAGGAACGTACCTACACGGTACTTTCTTACATGTATAGGTATACCTATCTGCAGTGTCGCTATAATAATATTAGGTATATCAAAGGTAGGTAGGTAGGTACCCCCACCTACCTATCTTCTGTAGGGTGCGGCATTCGTACGAAACGTGAAACCGTGGTGGCGATCTCACATGGACATATTATGTGTTTATATTAGGTAAGTACCTATATTATCATAATATTATTAGGTAGGTACATGTTTACCGAAGGCGAACGAGAGAAACGTTTCATGGTGAAGGTGAGTGGTGGCCCTGAAAAGGGCCGTTTGTACGATAGTCTGGATAACAGCTGCTGATTTAACCTCCGAAACCGTAGAGGGTGCGTCCCTGCCTCTTGAGGGCGTAGACGACGTCCATGGCGGTGACGGTCTTCCTCTTGGCGTGCTCGGTGTAGGTGACGGCGTCGCGGATGACGTTCTCGAGGAACACCTTCAACACGCCCCTGGTCTCCTCGTAGATCAGTCCTGAGATACGCTTCACTCCACCGCGACGTGCAAGACGGCGGATGGCTGGCTTCGTGATTCCCTGGATGTTATCGCGGAGAACCTTCCTGTGACGCTTGGCGCCTCCTTTCCCCAGACCCTTTCCTCCTTTACCGCGACCTGTCATCTTTGTTCAGTTGCTGTGGTTAGTCGAGAAATGCGACGAGTGCCTCGCTCCGTGGTAGAATCGAGTGTGTGTGCCGGCCCCATACGGGGGACCCGTATTTATACTAAATCGGCGCGCAGACATTGCACCGTTTCTCAAAATGTAGTGTGTAGGATCGATCGAAAAACAAAGAAGAAGAAGAAAAAAAAATCGAAACTTAGTATTATGCGGCCGTTGTACGTACCTATACATAAGTATATTTAATTTATGTAGTTAGGTATGTACCTATATAAAATGTGTTTTCGTAAACGCTGAATATGTTTTTGTGTTATTCAAGTTCGAAGAGGAGTTTATAATATTATCAAAAATCACTATCGGTACCTACTACTTTACCTACCTACCGTTTGATACGGAGGAAATTGATATTCCTTTTATTTTAAAAATGTGTCATGTTCTTATTTTTTTTGTTTTGTTATTATTATGTCGATCTGTAGAAATATCGTATTTTGAAATTTCGCTTAATTTTAGAGCAACACAAACGAGAAAGTCTTTAAGAAAACACATTACGTGTACATAATAATAATATAACAAACGTTTCTACACAACATTATTCGATTGAAATGTTAAATTGTTATTTATGTGAAAAGTTGTAATTATAGGCAAATTTTACGACGTGTATAGGTAGAGGTAGGTGGTACGATTCATATAGGTACAGTGGATACCTATTTTACTGCCGTTTTTGTTTGTTCCGCTTTAAGTAATTTGGGAGTGAGAAAAATAAATAAAAAAAATAGCGCTAACGTAGGTACACACGGTCGGTCGGGTGCGTTTACATTAAAAAAATAAAAGTTTTTTTTTTTCCCGCCAATTATCTTGACTTCAAGGAGCAGTTAGCAGCCCAGACACTTCAAGGAGCAGTTTGCAGCCAACATCGCGCCGTCACGAGGACTTTCGAGGACTCATCAACACAGTTCTTTTCAGAACTACTTCGCTGAACGTTTCGTAAACATACGCAGCTCTTTTCAGAGCTATAACGTTTCGCTTTCGCACTGTATTTTCTTTTCCCCTGTCTGTTCTCGGACAGACAGGCCTGTTTATTTTTACTAATTGTTTTTTTAATCTCTATTCATTACAGGTACAACGGACAGGAAGATGGGCCCCGTCGCGCCCCCACAGGGGGAGGTGAGGAAGCCCAGGATGGTGGAGGTGGCCAACCCGGAGGGAGGGGCACCTACCAAGATGCTCGAGGTGCAGCTAGACGCTGGCGCCTCAAAGGAAGAGATGTGGAGGAAGGTGCAGCTGGCCTACTCCACTCTGACGAACAATGCAGCCACCACCAGCAAAGCAGCCACCGAAATGGACTGGCAGGTCCCGAAGTACCCTGCCAAAAGGAAGAAGACGGACGAGCCGCCGACAGTCGCCTCGACGTCGAACAAATACGCCGCGCTGCCCGAAGTCAGCGAGGGGGCGGGCCATGGGGCCACGAAGAAGAGACCGTCGAGGATCCCTCCGGTCGTGTTGAAGGTGGGCGAGATGACCCACCTCACCATGGTAGCTCTGATCAAGAGCTACTGCAAGTCACCCATGACGGTGACCTACATCTCCGGAGGAAGGGCCTCCGTAAGGACAAACACCTCCCAGGACAGGGAGGCGCTACTGAAGGGACTGCGTGAGAAGGACCACCAGTTCCACACCTTCTCCACGGCCGAGGAGAAGATGAAGAAGACGGTGATCCGGGGACTCCCTACCCTGGACGTCGAGGAGATAGCGGAGGACATCCGAGAGCAGGGACTGGATGTCCAGAAAGTCGTCAGGATGACGACCAAGGGAGCCGGAGCGATTTACATCGCCTACTTCGGAGCGGGGCAGCAGATGGGCGTCGTGAAGGACACCCTAAGAGTCATTTGCAGCTGCAGGGTCAAGCTGGACCGGTACAGGCCCAGAGGTGCGACAGCAGGAACGCAGTGCTTCCGGTGCCAGGCCTTCGGGCACGCCGCGAGGAACTGCAACCACACGGCGCGCTGCGTCAAGTGCAAGGAGCAGCACCCCACGAGTGAGTGCCCGAAGAAGTCGAGAGAGGAGCCGGCTGACTGCTGCAACTGCGGAGGTCAGCACCCGGCCAACTACCGCCAGTGCCCCAAGAGGCAGCAGTATGTGGCATCCGTGAGCGCCCGGACACGCCGCCCACAGCCCCAGACCAGGAGTTGGAGCGAGGTAGTGAGAGGACCGGCCCTACTACCCACACCCGCCCAGCCAGCAACGCCCAAGGAGAGGCCAGCGGCACCCGCGTCCGCCCCCAGGACCACCACGGCGCCCCCACGCCGCCCACAACAACAGGAGCCCGAGGAGACGTCTACGAGCGAGCTCGTCACCCTCCTACGTACAGTGATGGCTATAAAGCCTAGACTAAATCAGTGCCAAACCAGGCTCGAGAAGGCTCTAGTTATACTAGAGCTTATCGAGAGCCTGGAGTGAAGTGTGCACCCCCCCCTGGGGCAAGTGTAGTGAAGTGCAGTGAGGAACACAATGTCTAGTACAATTGACAGTGACAATGCGACTAGTTACTCAGTGTCTCACGGCACGAGTGTGAATGTGTTACAGTGGAACGCGCGCAGTATCCGGGCATCCGGCAAACTGGACGAGCTGAGGCACGTTGCTGAATATACAGGTATGGATGTATTGCTTATTAGTGAAACATGTTTAGTGCCAGAGGTCAGGGCTAACATCCCCGACTTTCTCACCTATCGCTGCGATAGGAGTTCAGGTACGCGAGGCGGCGGTGCCGCTATCTTTATTAGAGAGAGCGTGCGTCACACACTCTTAGCGGTACCCGCGATAGACGGGGTAGAAGCAGTCGCCGTACTGCTACACCTCGACCGACATGACATCGTCATAGTTTCGGTATATGTACCTCCCAGTGCCGACATTGAGGAGTGTCTCGACGTATGTATGGCGCTCGGGTCGAAAGTCGTAATGGCCGGAGACCTGAACGCCCGTCATACGATGTGGAACTGTAACTCTACCAACGCGAAGGGTAGAGCTATTGAGAAATATGTCACTAAGCATGTTAACATGTCTGTGTATTGGCCTGATTCACCCACCTACTATAGGAAGGGCTGTATCCCTTCCACTCTTGACATTCAAGTGGTCAAAGGCACGGGAGACTTGCTCTCGTCGCCCCGCACTCAGTGCACCATGTACTCGGACCATATGCCCGTAACATTCAGTATAGACGCGACGTATACGAGACTCACTCGTATCACGTACGACTACTCGAAAGCGGACTGGGAAGGATACAGCCTGAACACCGCACGGGAGCTGGAGGGGCGCGACAGTGTCCCCCAGTCTCGTGAGGAAATAGACAAGGCAGTGGAAACACTGACCACGGTTCTCAGGAGAGCCGAGCCCAGTATGTTCCTCTGCGTCCCCACTCCTTCTACAAACCCCCGCCCCCCGAGATCCAGGATCTGATTCGGCTACGGAACGGCTCAAGGCGGCGGTGGCAGCGCACCCACGATCCCGAGGACAAAGCGTTCGTCAACCACCTCCAGAAGGTGATCAGATCATCGCTCCAGACGCACAAGAATGATCAATGGCAGAGCAGACTCTCCCGAGTCTCGCCAGGGGACCACACGGCCCTCTGGCCAGTGGTACGATCTCTCAAGAAGAGATACGATACCATCCCACCCCTGAAGACCGACGTCGGTCTAGCAACGTCCGACGCTGAAAAGGCGGATGCCCTAGCGGACGCCTACGTGCAGACGTACCAGATCACTGGGGGTCTGCACGATGACGTCACGGACGCGATAGTGAACGACACTGTCGCCTCACTATCGGACGAGCGCCCGCCAATAGACGACATCAGTCTAGTGACCCCGAGGGAAGTAAGCCGAATCGTCAGGGGCCTCAAAAGAGGAAAAGCTCCAGGCATCGACACCATACATGGCTGCCTCATACAGCGTCTACCTCTCAGAGGTATAATCTTCCTCACGAAGATTTTCAACGCCTGCCTCATCCAAGGGTACTACCCGGACGGATGGAAAACAGGCAGAGTAGTCCCGGTGCACAAACCGGGAAAGGATCCCTCCATCCCATCCAGTTACCGACCCATCAGCCTCCTATCCATACTGGGTAAGGTCTTCGAAAAGACCATATTCACCAGGCTGACCCAACACCACACGTCTCACGATACACTCCAGCCTGAACAGTTCGGTTTCAGACAACACCACTCTACCACACAACAGCTGATCCGAGTGACAGAACAGGTGACGAAAGGCTTCAACACCAAGTCCCATACGGGCATGGTCCTGTTGGACCTTGAAAAAGCCTTTGACACCGTTTGGCACGAGGGTCTATTACACAAACTCATCGTTACACGAACTCCAGATTACCTAGTTCAGATAATAAAATCCTACCTCACAGACAGGCACTTTGTCGTGTCTGTGAGACAGGCACATTCCACCCATTTAAAGGAGATTCAAATATTAGTATCCTTAAAAGTTAAATCTTGTATTGATAAAATTTTTATGAAATGGTATAATTATTTCACTATGTATGTGGGCCGCAACTGGCAGGCGAGCGGCAGTTGAAGACGGACATCGCTGACGACAGGACGCCATAAGACGGATGGTGTTATTTGTTAATTGTGTAAAGACGTTGTTTGTTTGTACGAATAAAGAAGTTTTGTTTAGCTGAAGACTGTTCTTTAATTTAAGAATACACATTCCCACAAACTGGGGGCTCGTCCGGGATAGATTTAATCAAAGAGTGTTATTTACGTGTCGTGGAAGTGTGTATATTGTGACTTTAATAGGTTATGTTTCGTGTTTAAGACCGAAAACTGTATTTAAGTATTGCTGTTATTCACGTTGAACTACATATTTGTGCTTTAAAATCAAACTGTATTGTGTTTTTACTGACAATATCTCGTTGTGTGTGTGTTAAAAGACGCCGGCAAAACAAAAACCGGAACACGCGAAGTTTATAGATTAAGACGCCATCTTGGAAAATAAAAGTTCGTTAATAAGACGCGCGTGAACACTGAACACGTGTAAAAATGAGTGTGACTACCAGGAGTGCAGCCGCAAAGGATCCTGAAACGACTTCCAGATCACCTATCGAAGACGAAGAAGCTGAGGTTAGATTTACCTTTCGTGACCTTGAGGATACACTAACTATATTTACCGGTGACGATAATGTGACGGTTGAGAAGTGGATTGCCGATTTCGAAGATGTAGCAACGTTGGCAAGATGGAAAGACGTAGAAAGAGTTGTTTACAGCAAAAAAGTAATCAAGGGTACGGCCGAACTATTCTTACGATCAGAGGATAGAGTCACTAGATGGGACAATCTGAAGAATTTGCTATTGGGCGAATTCGCTCAAAAGAAGAACAGTGCCACTGTACACAAACAGCTGGCGTCGACTCGTAAGACGAGAGATGAGTCATTTAACCAGTATTTATACAGGATGAAAGCCATAGCTTCCGGCGGAGCGATTGACGACCCTGCATTGATAGAGTACATGATCGATGGGATTCACGATGCTGAATCAAACAAGGCCATATTGTATGGGGCAAGCAGCATGAAGACGTTTAAAGAAAAGCTAGAAATTTACGCCATGATGAAATCGAAAATTAACCAAAGTGTGGAGCAAAAATCATTGGACAGTACTCCGGCAAATAACGTCAGATGTTTCAACTGTGGAGGAAGGGGCCATCGTTCCTCAGATTGCAAACATAAAAGCAAAGGATTGAAGTGCTTTAAGTGCAATGAGTTTGGCCACATTGCATCTAAATGTAAAGATGATGATACAGCTGGGAAGCAGATTATGCAAGTGACCTCCGAAAATTCTGGTGCCCCATTGTACAAGGATGTTAGATTAAATGGGAAGAATGTGAGAGCATTCATAGATACGGGAAGCGACATAAGCTTAATGACCATGTCTCAACTCTTGGAGATGAACAATATTAAATTCAGAGATGACACATTGGAGCTTCGAGGCTTGGGAGAAAAAACAGTGACCACATTGGGAAGGTTTGACATCAATATGGAAGTTGACAACTGCGAGTTTCCCGTCACCTTCCATGTAGTTCGAGATCGAGTGATATCAATGCCTGTTCTGTTGGGAAGAGAAATATTCCAAAATGTTGATATGGTAGTGCGAGCAGGAAAGGTAGAGATATACAGAATCAATAAGTCGGAGATTATCAATGAAACTTCTGTACTAAGGGAAATTAACAAACCAAGGAATACTCAAGATGAAGGAACTTACCAACCGCCACTACACTTATCACTCAATGCAATTGATGTGTTCGATATACAGGTAGAAGAAATGCCCGAAGAAGATGAAGACAAACTCAGCAAGTCCCATCCTGGTAGTCCAGTCGCAATAAACAAGAAGCATGAGGTTGCAACACCCGATTCTCAGAGTTTTGCCTGGTATCCAACCAAAACAACTAATATGAAGCAAGCTCAGCAAAAAGATCAATTTAAACAACAGGCTTTTGAGAACCCCAGCAGTAACATTAATGAGAGAGCATCAGCGTTTACACCTGCTGAGATACCAAAGTATTGGAACGACAAAGGGAGCAATGCCTTTCAGAATGAGAGATTGGAGCTGGTAGATGCAGCCCAGAATATTGTTAAAATGCAAAAACGGATTACGGATAACTTCAACAAGAGGTGCAAAGATGAAGAGGAATGCAGTTCAGACGACACTATGCATCCGAGGCGGATGATCTGCAGGAAGGCCGAGTTGTGGGCCGCAACTGGCAGGCGAGCGGCAGTTGAAGACGGACATCGCTGACGACAGGACGCCATAAGACGGATGGTGTTATTTGTTAATTGTGTAAAGACGTTGTTTGTTTGTACGAATAAAGAAGTTTTGTTTAGCTGAAGACTGTTCTTTAATTTAAGAATACACATTCCCACATGTATGATACAATTTTATACATAACGTGACTAAAAAAACTTAGTAATGGGTTGTTTTCCTACGGATACGCTGCTACTATAAATAGCGGTGAATATGTCAGTTGAGAACATTGTCAATATTGTTTCCGTATTAACAAAAAACAATGACATATAATTTTGAAAGACGCCGTCTTGTCAGACGACACACCGTTCCCTAGGAACTCACTGCATAAGGGATAGTTTTGGCCAAGTATGTGTACAATAATATGATCCATGGAGATCATTATACCCCTTATGATTGCCATATGATACCATAATATATTTGATTAACAAAACAATTAAGTAATATAAAAATTATAATAAGTACTAAGTAAGCATGTTAGAAGGTAAATAACAAGAAATAAAGAATATGTAGAAAAATATTCATATTCCTGTTCCTTGGTAAAAATGAGCAATAATTTCTCAAATTCTTTCATGAGCTAAGGAACATTTTTTCTCTTTTACCTCCTTTTTAAGGACATCAATAGTACACTATTTTATACTATGCCCCTTATGTTTTATTTCATTCAATTTGTATTGCCTTTTATTGGTTGCCATAATCTGTAAATAAACGAGAAATCCTACTGTGTTTTTGCTTTTATATCTAACGAACATAGACCCAGAGCTGGAAAATAGAGTTTTAATCGTTGATATTGGACACCATGGAAACTACGAGCAAGAACCAATTAATTGGCGACGACAGTTCTTTGTCATTTTGTTTCTTGGTGACTATATCAACGATCAAGAACATATGCTCTATTTTCCAACTCTGGGTTTACATTCCTTTGGTATAAACACACCCGAATAGATCTTCAATGCTTTGGGCAGAAGGTGCTTGCTGATAATCCATTTCAAAAAAAGAAAGTCTTGTGTAATTCTATCACACAATGTAATTTCAACAAATTTTCTGAGAATGCCATCTCCTTTATGAAATGTAAAAGAGTTTTTTTTTAAACTTATTGTTGTTCATATTATGCATAGCACTTATGTTTATTATTTTTGTAATTAAAGAAAATATAAAAAAAAACAGTGGATAGTTTCATTTAAGCCATAGAGCAGTTGACAAAGAAATGGTGTTGCACAATGGAATATCTTTCAGTTAAAGCGTAGGTTCTCAACGGAGGTGCTAACATACTCCTGTGGGAATTTGGTACTTTCAAGAGGGTAGTAGAAGACCCGGAGAAAATGAAATAGTAAGAGGGTAGATAAAATAAAGTTTGAAAAGGAAAAAAGTCATCCTTGTGCATTTAATAATTGATCTCATTGGAGCAGTTTACTATCTACTAAGAAATAGAAGTCTTTGTTGTCATCACTCATCGCAAAGGCGAAAGCTGTTGTGATGAGAGGTGTTTATTTTAACTGTAATAAAGAAATAGGTGAGTGATCTAGGATCCGCGTTCCATGTTCCTAGATAAGCCAGTGATAGTATAGAGAAACTTCAAAGAATTTCAGGCGAGCACAAACGTATGCAAACAAATAACAAGTCAGATAAACCCAAAATCCAGTATGAGCGTTCTTAACACAACCACATTGACGGCGGCGGCGGATCGGCGTTTATAACCTAGTTAATCCGCTAAATTTAAAAAGTGTAAAAAAAATATTTTATCTAAAAACGCATCTTGTTCGACCAAACTTCGCTTATTTTACGAGAAAGACCCTATATTTTAATAGGTAAGATGGTTCATAATGACAATCCTCTTCAAGTTTCATGGAATGGAATTGCGAATTTTTTTCGGATCATATTTCGGATAAAAAGTGTGCCGGGCCGCACAGAAATTAAGCTCGGCGGGCCGCATGCGGCCCGCGGGCCGCAGGTTGAGTATGGATGATCTAGAGTGACCATAGTAAAATAATTATTTAAATTTAGGATATTATGCTGCCACGTTAATCTCTAGAGATCATAAAATCACTTTTCGTGAGATTAATTGTCATGTAAAATATAAATATTTATTAAAACTTAATTAAGGTTAATTTTACAATCGATAAAGTTTATGTTATCATAAGTATATTTTTCGATAAATCTCGAGAAGTAACCCATTTATCATTATACACCTGGCATCCCAGAAATAGTAAACCATAGATCAAAAATGGCTGGTGCAAGACAATTTTATTTGTGGACTTGATCTCTGGTTTACTAGTTCCAGACTACGCCATATTTAGTCCGTCTGATGGCGCAAGCGGGCCGTGCATCCCCTGGTAGCTGGCTAATTCTTTTGAGCCTGCACCTGCAGTCCCTTTTACCGCGCAGGAGTTGTGTGGTACAATAGGATTTTAGAGTATGAATAATTCTATTTTCCTAGAATTCTAATATTTTTTTGTTATTCACTGGAATCTTATTAATATAATAAACAGGTTATGTTTTTTTAATATCTTAATATTATATCTACCGAAATTTATGAAATATTGAACCCGATCTTTGATAAAAAAAAAATTACCAATTTTTTTTACCATAAAAAAATAACACCGAAAAACACTGTTTTACGGAATAATAACACCACTTTTATAAAAATTACACCACTTGCTATAAAAATAACGCGATAAATTCAGGTCCCTATCTATAATTATTATTATTTTAGATCACAAACATACGTATGATTTGACCATTTATTAATATTTTTGCATCATAAACTGAACAAAATTTGTATACTGTGTCACGTTAATTAATTATTACATACCTTCAACTTATGGACACACATCGACATCTGTACAAGATTTTATTAAGCTAAAAACTTAAACGGGACTCGACAGGTTCTGTTTTATGTTTCGATTCATAGATGGCGTTGTCGTGTTCAAAATACAAACTCAACATTTTTTATATTACATTTTCTTATCAAGATATTAATTAATTTTACTTATTATAAAAAATGCATCTATTTTAAAATTTATAGATAGATTATGTATATAGTATTTTCCTCAAATGCTCAATAAATTATATTGTTCTTTGTTCATATTATCCATTTTACCCAACTAAAAATAGTTCATTTTTTGTTTCAAAGTTTTATTTGAAATAAATTGTGAACACTCTTTTATATGTAGATACTTAATTATTTATTTATATTTTCTTCAAAACATAAATAAATCATTACTTAATTAAGTACCTATTTAAAGTTTCTTGTTTTGTTAATATCACAATCTGAATAGTATTTAAGTAGCTTTATTTGTTATAAATCAAGTATAGTGCATATTAAATAATGTGTATCTATTCATTCTATATGTTTGGGCAAATGTAGAAGTTATTATTTAGTATGCATGACTTTCGTTTTAGTTAAAAATGTTTTTATTCATATTATGTTACCTAATCATAGTTTTATACATTTGCCTAATAAGTGAACAAATAAATATAGTTTTGTAAATCAGGAGATCATCGTTATACTGAATTTGGAAAAGATTGAATGGGGTCCAGATCAGAAGCGTTCAAATTTGTTACTTTACATTATTTTCACAGCATCATGTTGTATTTTGTATTGTGTATTATTGGTGAAGGGGTGCTGATTGGACTAGAATTTTTATTTTCAAAAGAAAAATATGGCAACTAACTAATAGGCATCTAAGAATAATTCCACTGAACTGAAAGTGCTTACTTTGCCTTTATTTATTCCTACAAAAATTGATCTAATATTCTCCATAACTTAGATCATCACAGCTAGGATACATAATCGAGATGTACAACCGCAAGAACACACTAAGATTGGCAAAACTCTCAATAAGTTTATCTGTAATAATATACGATTACTTGTACAAAAAGTTGCCTCATATTTTCAGAGCACCTAATTTGTTGGAGTTTCAGAGAGGGGCAAAGGAGTATCTTGTTGGAAAAGCAATTTACAATATTGACGATAAGTACGTTAAATGCGACTGCAAAGTCCAAACCCTGTTTGATATTGATCCATTTATTTTTGATTATGTATTCATTTTAAATAGGCTGGAGTGTGATGTTATTTTGGGCCCTAAACGTAGCTCTGACATATTCTGTAATCTTTTAAAACTAATAGTTATTCTATGTTTTTTAGTACTATAACAATAAAAAGTTATTGTATTTTTTAGGATTCCAAATGCCAAGCCAATTTCCTAAGGATGATAAGATAGAATAAAAAACAGTGGTGCAGGAGTCAGATTTATTTATCTATTAACAATATACAATCGCAAAAAATAACTAAAAACAAATAGATTGACTGTACGTCACAACCCTTGCATGCAGGTAAGTTTAATTTTTGTTTAAATGTTAACTGCGTCCAGGACTAGTAATAGGACCCCCTTTCATCAGTGCAAAAGTGATTTAATGCTTGATATAACACAATACATAATAAACTGTGGATTAATTGTATGGAATTACAAAAAAGTTATGTTAAAGTACATCTGTTTCATACAATTATAGTTTGTTGAATCTCATCCTGTCTGATTCTCACATTTGAATGACTATTTCATTACATTATTATCTTTTGGTTATTTCAATTTTATTATGATTTTATTTTGTCAAAACCTTGTTGTTTTCTGTATTGGGTTGTGATTTGCTCATGATTCTTGGAAAATTCTTCTTTTACTATTTTGTTCAACTCGACTTTCTGCCTATAAATTACACTTATATTATTTTTATTTTATTTAATCAATTTCTTACAATAGTTAAAATTTACATTTTATTTCATCAATTTCATTATTACATATTCATATTATTATTTGCCTCCCTATGCTCCTGAGTGGAGTTCAAAGGGAGATTTGATTGATATTATTATTAACAGTTTCTTCCTCTCTCATAAAACTCAGAAAGTTTGTGTAGAGAGATATGTTTTGTGAAATTTTGTTACTGTTGGTAGAATTTGTAAAAATTTAATATTAAAATCTGCTCCATGGATTTCAATGTATTTGAACATGTCTTCAATGAGACCATGGTCAAAATTTTTTGCTTGTGCCCAGAACGTGGCTGGGGGATATCCAAGCACACTTCTTTCGCCGAGACACCACTTCTCATGAAACTTCTCTTATGTTTTTGCTTCTGATTTGGCCCTCCTTGACAACAGAATTGAATTGTTTGATCCACATTGTTCTTGCACCTTTTCAATCAACCGTATAATTTCTAAAATTTACTAGATGAACATTCATATTATCTTGGTGGAGTTTATTTTATTTATTTATTTCATTTTCCACCTTAGACCCATTCCAGGCACTTTAGAACGTCCAATTTTTTACAATTTTATTTTATTTATTTATTTATTTATTTATTTTCTGTCAAAAATTAAGCATTGTTCACCATTACAGAGTAATCCTTTGCGGTGAACAATGCACCGCAAAGGATTGTTCACCGCAAAGGAACAATCCAATATTTGTCTATATTGTTATTCTTAATTTATATATAAATTAAGAATAACAATATAGACAAATGAGATCAATACAAGGTTAAATTATCACAATTCTCACAGATAGAACATAAGGAGAGAACAACGCCGGCTTTCGTACTGCGGATGTTGTGGTTCGATCCCAGGTGCCGACCATCTTCCTCTTTCACGACACATGCTTTCAGTAGCTTACTGTGAAAGAGTCAAGGAGTGTATTTGTGTTCACTTTGAGTGAGCACAGATTCATTTTTTATAAAAAAAAAAAATGTCATCACACTATGAAAATACACAAAGTAGATGTTTCTTGCCGCAACTCGTCCGCATATTTCATTAATCTTGCGTATCGCATAATTTGCTTTACTAAGGCTATTATACAATTTTTAAATATGGGAGCCCCATCGGAGTTTTCCAGCCAATCTTACTCCCAGGAATTTACATTGTGCTTTCTTTTCAATAGATTTTTCTAAAAGCATACTATTGAATTCATTTTGGCTATGTTCTTTTCTGAGAGAAAAATGAATCACATTCGTTTTCGTCTTATACAAGGTTATTGTCATCAAACCAACCCGTATTTGAAAATAATGATCAAGATTGTATAACCACAACTTTTTATTATCCAGACTAGTTTCGTAGGCACACGTCCTACATGGTCACAGGAGACTAAGAAACAAAAAAAAGATAATAAAACATTGTGGAAAAGTTATACAATCTTTTATTTGAGCATTATTTATCTCTTTGCATCCATTCCTTCAACATGCCAAAACCAACTCAACTAATTAACATCCATGTTTGTAAGAATACTAACTTCCAAACCACATTCCTTTCTATTATTCTCTATCCTTTTCATATCCAACAGAGTCTTTCCACATATTATTCTTAGAGCTTTCATCTCTCGTCCAAACTTTCTTTGCCAGGACTCAATTCAAGGTCTGTGTAATGGTGTACAGGGCCGTGTACGGGATGCACCTTAGTACATTTTGGAAATGTGTAAGCGCAAAACTCTCACCTCGAAACGGTGACACCGAGGTCTGGTGCGGAATGCTCTACCCCTAGCTGTCCAACAGGCACAGAGGCGTTCAGTGAAATGGCCTAAAGACTCATTTATTTGGTCAATGCTACAACTCTGGTCAGATAACGACATAGGATAAGGACAATTATTTATTGGCGCAACTGTTATTATGTTTTCATTTATTTCATTTTACTGTAAAGGGATTTTTAACTCAGTTTATTATTCATATCTAATGACAAGCCTTATTGGGTGATATTGAAGTGCACTGCACTAAACAGCGCCATACAAATTGTCAAATTATTTTTCAGCCAGTTACTTTCCTACGTTTGATTTCTTTTTCATACTTTCCATCTCTGCAAAACGTACATCCTACATACATGATATATTTTTTATGAAGAAGGTCAAGGGACCATATTATGCACCTCGTTTGACCGTGATCCAAAATCTTGTATGCAATCAAAATAAAACACACCTGATCTATTAATTGTGACATTATTTCATTCGTTCAGTGAGCGCTGCATCTAATTGTATCTACTCTCCAAGGGCCTCATGCAGAGTGCTCCTCACTCATTCTTTTGATGCCCTTGAAGATAGCATTCCCATCTCTCGGTTGATCTTGTGTCCTCATTGACAACTGATGTGGAATGAAAAGAAGAGGGGGGGAAATTGCAGCCAACCAATCCTAGGGTTGTGACCAAAGAAGAAGATGCTAAAAGGGAATATGAAATAGCCTTTACACCTTGCTTTTTATTTATTTATTCTCTTTTTTTATCATAATTTGAGTGCTTCAAATGGCTTATGAGATGTAGATAATAAATAAATTTAATTATCAAAAATATAATAATGTTAAATCATATATGATAATACATAAAATATAATTTAACGTTATTTACATATTATCCCGCCAATTCGCATGATCTTGAACCATGCGTCGGAGCATCCGTTGCTATTTCTTCGGTTTACGCATGCGCAGTGCACTTCGTAGAGAAATTTGACAGCTCCTTCAGAGTAAATTTATTTTTCTATATAAATTTCCGACTTCCGTTAGTATTGTCATGTCGGGTGATTCCGTAACATCTGACAGGCTGTCAGTGTTAATAAAAGAGGTATGATAATTTTTACGCTTTTATTTATATTTCCTTTTTTTTTTTGTAAAGAAGGTTAAGGGACCATATGCCCTTTGTGTCACCGCGACCAAATTAGATCTATTGTGACATCCTTCAATGAATTCATGGAGCGCTGCCTCTTATTGTGCCTCGTCTCCAGAGGCCTCTTGCAGAGTGACAGTGCCTCTTCCCGGCTCCTGCCCTCCGAAAAAGGTCTCCTTTATCTTCATTTTGAAAGATAGGTCCCAACAGGATTCCCATCTCTCGGTTGCAACAAATGTATGATCATGTGTCTTACGCATCTTATTAAGTACTTTTTTTTTCAGGTAATTGGTCAGTGTCTTAGCTCAGGGCTGAACATTGTGGGGACTGTGTGCGATCTTGCCACAGAAAATATAAAAGCCCTAAATACCTTGGGCTCAAGCACAGAGAGACCCTATTTTGAAATCAATGGTCGCGAAGTGGTTACGATACTGGATCCTCCCCACTTGCTAAAATGTTTTCGTAACATGTTCTTAAAGTACAACATAGAATGTACCCAGGATGTACAAAATGATGGGAAAAATATCAAAGGTAAATAATTACATGTTACAATTTATAAGACTGGCAGATATGGTCATATGTCTGATCTCACAAGCTCTGCTGGATTATTTTTATAATGTCTACATAGCAAGTTAAATTGTTAGTAAATGTACCTTTTGCAGAAATTATAACTAATTTGCGCATTCCTTTCAGGTGTGGCAGAGTGGCGGCATCTACAAGAATTTTATGACTTGGATAGCCAAAACCCAAATTTTGTTTTTGCCCCTGCTTTAAGCAGGGTGCATTTACAACCTAATACCCATCAAAAGATGAGGGTAAAATTTGCTGCACAAATTTTTAGCCACACAGTGGCATCTGGCATGCTTGCAAAAATATCTGACAGTAAGTACATAATACTCTTTTTACTAGTTAATTAATAAAAACATAAACATACATTGTTCCCCGACTACCAACTCTCAATAATAATTATTAAATACACAAGTCCATCCATCTGTTAAGCTAAAGGTGTTCATTGTTTGACATGTCGTTTTGATTAGAACAAGAATTGCGATTTATGTTCAATAGTTCTACAATTGTTAATTTTATTACAATATTTGATTTACTTTTTAGAAACCTTGGCAACAAAAGCAACATCAACAGCCATGCTTATAGAAAAAATGGACCAACTCTTTGACAGCCTAAATGGTGACACACCTGATCTGAGAAGAGGAAAGAGATTCTCGACCAATGTTACCACAAAAAGATCTTATATTAACAAGTTTTGGGGAGATATGAAAATATTTATCCAAAATATGAAATTTTTAAATTCGAGGACACCTCCACCTTCCCAAGATGGTTGGGTTAGAACCCTGAATGCGGTGGAAAGGCTGTGGCATAATTTAAATATTTTGGGAGTTCACAGTCTTTCTACCCGCCGTCTTAATCAGGACCCACTAGAAAATTTATTTGGGTGCATTCGTCACAATTGTGGGTCTAATGCTAACCCAACCATCAACCAATTTGTCGCTGGATTAAAAACAGCTCTTTTAAACAATATGATAGGGAAAAGTACTGGAAGAAATTGTGAGGAGGACAATAATGAAATTTTAGATAATATGAAGAGGTTTTTGATTATTAACGATGAAATGAAATTAAGTGATTCTAGCAAAGAGGAGAGTGAGAAATTTGTCGAGTCAGCAATCCCTTCAAAAGAATTATCACTGCCAATTTCATTAGAAAGTGATAATTCTTTTGAAGGGTCAGCGGAAGCACAAGCTTGTGCTTATGTGTGTGGCTTCATCATCAAGAAACAAGATGTTGATTGTAATCATTGTAAAAGCTTAATGATTGATGATGGAGCCAGCATGAATCACATCTTCACACAATTCAAGGAATACAGTGCTACTAAAAAAAGCCTGCATTATGCAAGTACAAATCTTGTTAATTGTGTGGAGCTCTGTGCTTCCCGAATTAACCAATTTCTGACGACAAATTCTCACTCTCCCGATATTAAAAAAGAGATTTTAAAATTATTGGAAAATGAAATAAATTTTGATTGGTTATTGGCTTGCATGCAGCATTATGAAATTAATTTAAATTTTTTGATTGACACCACTTTTCAGATTATCGTTCGAAGATTTTGTGTTATTAAAAATAGGGAATTTAGAGATGAAGCTAGTAAAAAGGCACTTAAAAGGAAGATGGAAATTTTAAAAAATAAATAGTTATGTGTAGCTTGCTCGGGTGTAGATCTGAATGGGATGAATGTATGCAGACGACCTAGTATTGATGGCTGAAAGCGAACGTGATTTGCAAGAACTTGCGACGCTTGTGTATCGAAATTGTGAAATGAGTGGTCTTAAGATGAATGTCAATAAAACAAAGGTGCTCGTTTTTGAAAGAGAAGATTTAAGAACGCAATGTTGTGTGAATGTGAATGATGAGAACTTGGAACAAGTGGATTAGTATGTTTATTTAGGTAGTATATTTAGAAGAGATGGAAGGTGTGAAAAGGAGATTGAAAGAAGGAAACTGGCTGAGAAATAAGAACGTATCTCTTAAATCCAAACAGCTGATGCACAATGCAATCCTGATACCATCCATGATGTATGATGTACCATTATAATCACATATTATGTACCATTATAATCACATATTATGTACCATTAAAGACACATTATTTTATTGCTTTTTAAATGATTTTGCAATAAGAGTAGTCATTTTTAACATGTACAAGAAAGTATCATCTGTGGTTACTTCTGTGATTATATGTAGAATCATGATGTGTCGTTTGAACATATTTTTTCATGTACCTAATTGTTATTGATATATTTTTGGCATAGTATTATTTTATGTAATAGATATCAATACATACTATTTATATTGTTACATGTTTTATTATTTGCATAAAAATAAATGTCATATTTAACTACTGCTGCATTTTAATTCTTTATCATAACCATTTTCAGGATAAATGATTCAACAGTTGCATTCTAGTATAAAGATGGGATATTTTCATATCCCATTTTTGTACTAGAATGCAACTGTTTTGGTCGCTAGTGCGCATTGTACCGACCCATATTTGAATTTCCCGGTTTTGTGTATGGGCATGAACGATGTGAGCGAGAGAGATAGATGCCATCTGTCAATTTCCGTGTTTGCATATTTTTTCTATGAAGTTGGCGTTCTTCTCTCGTTAGAGAGTATATGTGTTCTGTGGTCATGTCGTTTTTGCCGGCAAAACGTTGAGGTGTCGCTCACCTCTGCTTCTCCTGAAGATGGTGTCAATTACTTATTATTTTTGATATTTTAATGGTTAATTTCGCGTGATATAGTATTTAAGTTAAGTTCCGCGACTCTGTGTTTATAATTATGTTCAGTTTGAATGAATGGTGTCGATTTTATCTGGAAACTTCTGACAATGTAAGAATAAAGCAGTGTCCTTTCAAGATGTAAGAAGATCATTGGTAAGTATTTTTTGTGTGCATTATTGTAAAATTAAGTGTAATTATTAACCATTGTACCTGGCATGATTGACGTAAGATCCAAATACCCGCCATTTCATTACAAATTAGTATTGCCAGTTCTACGAACGATCTTCGCAATGTTAATGTTAAATACACCATTTTCTTTTGTAAAATTATTTTCAGTATTTTTTGCTACACGATATTTTTCATGGACTTGAATATCTTACATCCATGATATTTTAAAATAAGTATTGTACTATTTACTTCATATTTGGGATAGTTATAAGCTTTATCTCGGTTTTGTGTCATTTTAGGTCCGACATCCGATCATGAGGTCCCGGGTTCGATTCTCGGTCCTTCTTCGTTTTTCTTATATTTGTTATTATGTTATTGACCGCAGTTCAAATTTAGTTTTACACCCAATTATTTGTTGCGGGGGTGGGGGTTATTGTACAACCCAGTAGGTAGGGTAATTTTATGTCCTACTTTAACCCTTAGCTGACTTTTGCTACTTAAAAATGTTTTTTTAGTTATACCTTTGTAATAAAAATGGAGTTGCAGAAAGATTTGATTACGAAATCAAAACTTTTTCGAAAATATTTACGCCATTTTATCATGATGTTACTCAGTAGCGTCGAAGGGGAAGGGGTAGATACTTGGGTATAAAAACTACAATAATAATGGTAATTATTTACTTCGCGGGCTTCTTCGATTTTTCACGATTTTTTATATGAAACACATATCAAATTTATATGCAGATTGGGAAATAAGCATGTTATGGATTGATTCTTGGTAACATTTGAAGTATTTTATCAACCAATTTCAAATAAAATTCAATTTTAAAAGTAGCCTCTCATACAAACTTTTCACTGCTTGGAGTGACATTTTATTTTTTTATTCTTAAATTGGTGTTGGTGTACATTAAAAAATAATACACAATTTGCTGACTTCCTCCATTTAGTTGGTCAATTTGGATAGATCAGATGATTTGAAAACATCCCCGATTTAAATAGGTTAGGTTATGGTTGAAACGTAGTTATAAAGGGGAGTGGAACCCTCCTTTACCTTTCTGGACACCTCCCAAAGCATCAATACTCAACCTGTAGCCCGCGGGCCGCCACACTTTTTATCCGAAATGTGATTTTAAAAAACCGCATTTCCATTCCATGAAACTTGAAGAAGATTGTCATTACGAATCACCTTTCCTATAAATATATAGAATATAGGTAGGGTCTTTTGCACCCAGTCAATCGAGTAGTGACATCTGGTGACCGTACAATAAGCTAATGTTCTAGAGTAGAATACATGACAGCCAATTTGATGTATTTCACTTCAACAAAATGGCCGCTGAAGTACAGACGTTTACTTGAAAAAAAAAACTTTTTATTGAAAACCCTTGTGGATACGCAATAAGTCGTTCTCGGGGATACCTCACTTGCTTAACGAATAGGTACAAAGATTAACTATTTGCTGCTAACACTACCTACCTTGTGATATTGTTTTTCAAATTTGACAGATTATGAACGCTGCATTATTATGCCCAAAAATATTTTATGCATCCTATTCCATTTTTATAAAACTAAAATACAAACTACATATGTGCGGCCCGCGTAAGTTTTAATTTTTTTTTTTAAATGAATCTGCTCACTCAAAGTGAACACAAATACACTCCTCGACCCTTTCACAGTAAGCTACTGAAAGCTTGTGTCGTGAAAGAGGAAGATGGTCGTACATAATATGTAAAAAAGGTTGAGTACCATTGTCCCAGAGCTATAACTTATAACACTTCACAATGTTAGGTTTAAACATATTCATTTAGAAGGGTTTTATAAAAAATCAAAGAATATAATAGTTATTGTTACATGAAATTCGCTAAAACCGAATTGAATATAGTCACAAAATTAAAAAGATAAATTACATACCTACACCAGTAGTGAAATAGAAATAATAGAAGTTATATTTCAGTAATGTTTTTTTTTTTAATATTTATTTTAAAAATAAAATATAAATAGTTGAATCAATAATACAGTAAAAATTTTTTTTTTTAATTTGTTCAAATTCTGATCGTGAAATAACTACAAAAAATATCAATTAATTTAAAAATGCTTAGTTTTGTAGTAAAATGTGGAAAATTGAAAAAAACTTTGAAAACTAAATAATTCGAAAACCACTGACATTTGACCCCTGCTTAATGCTAACAAAATTGTTGCAAATTTGCTCTGATATAACCCCTTTCAAAGAATGTATCGAATTACCAGTCACCTGTATAGGTATCTATCTACACTTTCAGAATGGCTTTATAAGAAACTAGAGGTCCGCCCCAGCTTCGCACGGGTAGATAGATACTTAAAAATAATTTAGTTTTCATACAGATCCCTAACTTTTTCAAAATATTTTATAGCATAATGTTAATCTGGAATAATTGCATTGCAATGTATCGTGTCACGTCACTTTATCACCGTGACTACTTTGCGCGGTATTTCTACTAAACTTGACGTCATGACTCCCCTCAGTGCCCTACCCGGCTCCCGTACGCACTCTGCATCGGATAAGTTGAGATGATAAGAGACTGCTTTTTTTTCCAATACTCACATTTTTAAACTCGTGATAACTTTCGAATGGAATGTCCGAATTGAATAATTCAAAAAGTTATACAAACATATTGAAGCAGACTTGAATATGAACTAATTTATTTTAATAAGGAGTAATACCAAGATACCAATAAAGAGCCTTTTCTAGAGGTGACATTTTATTGATTTTTTTTAAATAAAAAAACACTTATTGTGGCATAACTATAATAGTTAGACATATGCTGTCGCGATACTTTTTGTAAATAATTATGTCTTCTACAAAATTGTAGTACATTGTTTTATTCTATCTATCATTAGTTTTCACAGCGTTCGCGATAAAAAAAATATTTTAGGTAAATTTTTTACACCTTGGGTTACATTATTGAAGTTTTCGTAGGTTACCCACTTTTTTTTGGAAATTAAATATAGCCTATGTTCACCGCCGATATTGTAGCTTCCCAAAAGTGAAAGAATTTTTCAAATCGGTTCAGTAGTTTTGGAGCCTATTCGATGCAAACAAACAAACAAAAAATCAAATCTTTCCTCTTTATATATTAGTATAGCCAAGTATCAATAGGCGGCATAAACCGGCCGGTACCTACCGTATATTGATTCCCATTATTTTCTTTTCAGCCCCTCTGGACAAATTGAAAATGGCGTTCGACTACAAAATGTACATTTCGTCAATGTAGAGAGCGAAATAAATTAAAAAGAGAAAAAGTACCCGTCTCTACGTATCGAATGCGAGAATAGCTTTTGTTTTGAATCTAGATTTTGTATTTTTTTTTTATTTATCAATTTTTAAAGATGAACACTGCTCACCGTTTTTGACCTTTTCGGTGAGCAGTGGAAGAAAAAGATTACATACATTTTTATTTTATTTTTTTATTTATTTATTTATTTTAACAAAACACATTACAGAGGACAACTATACATTAAAAGTAGAAACATAATTAATTTATGACCTTAAACTAAGTTGACCTCCATCGAGATGTGTCACATGTTACATTATTTATTGATGAGTGAAACAGGTACAACATGTTCCAGAGAGAAAAAAAAATATCAATAGGAATACTACTAGTGTAAGTGAAATATGAAAATAGCTAGAGGTAAACGCAAACACAAATGGAGAGTGCAAGAAGAAGGGAAGGAAAAAAGGGAGGAAGGGGTGTGGGAAAAGAATAATCAACAAGCTATCGCGAAGTAGTAGAATTGCTTAAAATTGCTCTGAAGATCTGTTTCTTGAAGACATGATGTGGAGTGCCAAGTATATCTAGAGAGCACCGCAGGGAATCATAACCTACATGTCATAATATACAATACAAATAGTACCTTAAGTAGGTGTAGATAAAAACAATTAAAAAAAATACATGCATAATTCTTATATTTAACCGTACTCATACAAAACAAAAAAAATGAACAAAAGAGCAAAAAATGACATAATATGAATAAATTAAACATAATTGTTGGTATGATTAGTGTTTCCCAGAAGCAATTCATATAACAAATAATAAGTCGCTAATTGTTGTAAGATATAATATGAAAGATGACTGTACCGTACAAGTACGGCACAAGGGACTGCAGACGCAGGCTCAAAGAGACCAACACACTAACAAGTAACCTCAATGTCTCAACAGGTCGGTAGCGGAGATAGCTTCTAATAACGTTGCAGGCCGTACTTTATTTCGGGCCCAACAAACGTGTTCGAGAGCTATCTCGATTGCCTTGCCGGGTAAGGAACCGTCCTAGTAACTACGTCGGCCGTACTAGATTTCGGGCCGCCGTGTGTTCGGAGGAAGTTCCTACTTCTTCTTCTGCGCCCTCGACGAGAATCTTCTAGTAGAAACGCTCGGCCGTACTTTATTTCGGGCGTTGCGCTCGTTCGAAGGAGACTCGGTCCAGTGGTTTCACCCAGGATTTTCCTAATAGTTACGAGAGACCGTACTTTAATTCGGGTCTGCCGCACGTTCGAGAAAATCCTAAGTCGAAGAATCAGCCGTAGTCCAGGTCCTATTGCAAGGGTCGAATCCACGGTCCAATATAGCCAGCCAGAGAAGAGGGTCCAGTCCAGTGAGAAGTCCAAGGTAGAGTCAGCAAGCAGTAGAGGAATCCGGTAGAGAGAGCAGTCAGGAGAGCAAGTAAAACACCAAGTGTAAACGTAGAAGTGATATAATTCAGAGAGAATGAATGAGTGCGTGTATTAATGTGTTCGTGTATACCTGAAAGAGATAACATGTTTGTTAGTGTGATGTCGATGCGCACTGGACTGAGCCATTATGCATCTTGTCGGTCATTGTCGTATGTCAGTAGGTCATGGTGGTGGTGTGTACCTGAAAAAAAAATAATGTACGTCATGTGTTATGTTATGGGCCGGTCCTTTCACTACCTCGCTCCAACTCCTGGTCTGGGGCTGTGGGCGGCGTGTCCGGGCGCTCACCGATGCCACATACTGCTGCCTCTTGGGGCACTGGCGGTAGTTGGCCGGGTGCTGACCTCCGCAGTTGCAGCAGTCAGCCGGCTCCTCTCTCGACTTCTTCGGGCACTCACTCGTGGGGTGCTGCTCCTTGCACTTGACGCAGCGCGCCGTGTGGTTGCAGTTCCTCGCGGCGTGCCCGTTGGCCTGGCACCGGAAGCACTGCGTTCCTGCTGTCGCACCTCTGGGCCTGTACCGGTCCAGCTTGACCCTGCAGCTGCAAATGACTCTTAGGGTGTCCTTCACGACGCCCATCTGCTGCTCCAGATACACAGGAATGTTACCGGGCGCAACCCTCGGTCCGTTTAATGGGAGAAAGCCTCCTTTATTTCTGTTGGCCGAGCGTTGCGCTTACATAATCGAATTATAGAATTACATATTAACAATTTTACATATTAGCATTTATTTATCATACAATCCTTAATTCTTAATTTATTTCATTGATCTCCTGCCGTCCGGTACACTCCCCCCGTGAGCGCTCTGCCTCACCCATCCTTGCGTCCGGCGGCAGCTCCTCCAGGGGGATGGTGATCAGCTTTGTTGCCGGCCTGGTGTAGGTTCCTGTGGTTGTCCGTATTTCCGCCGAACGCACCTGTCCGTCTGCTGCAGTGTTCACCTTGGTGACCACCCCCTTTGGCCAAACATTCCTGGGCTGGGTTGGGTCAAGTACCCAGACCAGGTCGCCTATCTGGAGAGGGGTGGCTGTGGTCCGCCAGCGGCTGCGCTCCTGGATGGTTGGCACGTACTCTCGCAACCAGCGGCGCCAGAACTTGTCTGCTAGCTGCTGGGCGAGCCTCCATTGCCTGCGGAGGCAGACCTCGTCGTCCTCCGGTCCGTAGAAGGCCAAGCATGGCCGGCCGCTGGGCGAACCAATAATGAAGTGGTTGGGCGTCAGTGGCTCTTCGTCGTTCGGGTCGGCGGAGATGTGTGTTAGCGGGCGACTGTTGAGGGTGTGTTCCGCCTCCGCCATTGCTGTCAGCAAAGTTTCTTCCTTTAGCGCTTGACCCCCCAGTGTTCGTCGGAGGGCCTCCTTTGCAGAACGCACCAAGCGTTCCCATGCTCCCCCCATGTGGGGGGATGAGGGGGGTATAAATCTCCACTCGATTCTGTCCCCCGCCAGCTGGTTCTGCCATCTTGGGTCGCTCGTCATTTCTTCTATGGCGCCCCGCATCTCTCTATCGGCCCCATGGAAATTCGTACCGTTGTCTGAGTACATTGTTGCTGGGCTGCCTCGTCGGGCCGACATCTGGCGGAGCGCCATGATCATGGCATCTGCTTCTAGGCTGTGCACGAGTTCCAAGTGCACAGCCCGCGTGGTCAAGCACGTGAAAAGGGCGCCGTACCTTTTCTCGTGTCGGCGCCCTATCACTACCGTCATCGGCCCAAAAAAGTCCACGCCGCAGTGGGTGAACGGCCTTTGACGGTACGCCAGCCGCCCCTCAGGTAACTGGCCCATTAGTGGTGGTGCCGGGCTCGCCTTTCTTTGCCGGCACTGCAGGCATCTGCTGACGATCTTCCGGACCTGGCCTCGGAGTTTAATGATGGCCAGGTCCCTCCTCATTTCTGCCACCGTCTTTTCTGCGCTGAGGTGGCCGATTGATTCGTGACGGTGGCGGATCAGCAGGTTGGTGTACGGCCCGTCGCCATCCAGGATGACGGGCGTCTTCAGGCCTTCTTCCATCTGGTGTCCCTGAACTCGGCTCCTCATCCGGAGGAGCCCGCTGCTGTCCAAAAATGGGTTCAGGGCTGCGATGCGGCTGGAGGGCTCCACTGCTTCTGAACGGGCGAGCGCCGCTATTTCTTTGGCGAACGCCCGCCCCTGCTCCACCTTTGTCCAGTGGAGCTCGGCTGCTCGGAGTTCCAGGGCGGTCAACGGCCCCTGGCTGGTCTGGCCGCGGCATCTCTTCACGAACCGCAGCACCCATGTTGTGGTTCTCAGCAGCCGCGGCCAACTGGAGTACTTGGCCGCATCCAGGAGGGCTGGGGGAGCTCTCCTGAGCTCCCCGACGAACTGCTTGGCGCCATCCTCTTCAGCTGGGGGCGCCGTCTTGTCCGCAGGCCAGGAGTCCTCTTCTTCTCGGATGAAGGCCGGGCCCTGGAACCACAGGCCGGCCTCGGTTGTGTCCGGAACATCCCCGTCTCGGGTCCTCTGCTGGTCCATCTGCTGGATTCAGCTTCGTTGGTACCCACCTCCAGTCTTGGAGGCAGGTTATTTCGTCGATCTCCCCCAGACGATTGGCCACAAAGGCCGTGTGGGTCCGGGGGTCCGACCTTATCCAGTGAAGGACTGTGGTCGAATCCGACCAATACCAAGTTCGGGTAATGGCCAGGCTCATCTCCTTGCGGATGGAAGCGGCGAATCTGGCTGCCATTAGGGCAGCTTGCAGCTCCAGCCTCGGGATTGATATGGGTCTGAGGGGGGCGACTTTGGTTTTCGCCCCCAGGAAGGAAACTCGTGCTGGCCCACCGTCTGTGGGCTTCTCCACCAGGTACGCCACTGCGCAGCATGCCTGCTCCGAAGCGTCAGCGAAGAGGTGAAGGCTGGCTTCCGCCTTGGGGTCGTGGCGGCAGCATCTTGGGATTCTGGTGCGGGCCGCCTCCACTGCCGTGAGCCAGTCTCGCCAACGCGCCTCGTGTTCTTCCGTCATGTTCTCATCCCAGTCAGTTTTTGCCAGAGAAGAGGGTCCAGTCCAGTGAGAAGTCCAAGGTAGAGTCAGCAAGCAGTAGAGGAATCCGGTAGAGAGAGCAGTCAGGAGAGCAAGTAAAACACCAAGTGTAAACGTAGAAGTGATATAATTCATAACGGTAAATGGGAAAAACCAGAGCCGCGTGGTGGGGGCACCCGGGCTTACGAATTAATTGAATTTCGGCCCTTCCGCGGATTATCGTCGCGGATCTGGAGCATACCCCCATGTGTAATATATGGTTGGGATCGTCTCGCGATTTCCCATCGGGGCATGCTTACCAGATCACGCTCGCTTGAAGTTTCAGCTTCCGCGATTTTCGGATAAATCCGCGAAAGGGCAATTAAAATCCAACCCCGATAGCCCGCCTCGATGTATTTGGTATCATTTTGATCAGGAGACCAACATACATCGAGGCGAACTATTTTCGGGAGGCTCAGGCCCTCCGCCCCGTGTCCAACTCCGCGAGGCCTCAACTCCTCCCCCAAATAGCAGGGTGGGGGGTCCCACGTTTAAGGAGTTTTGTTCGAGCGCCGCGCGGCGCTGGAGTCATTTCTTTGTTGGACACGGAGCGGTAGGGTTGTCGAGAGCCCCCGGGTGCAGGGGTGGCCCAAACAATATGAATGCAATTTTATTATTAATACACAGGAATGTTACCGGGCGCAACCCTCGGTCCGTTTAATGGGAGAAAGCCTCCTTTATTTCTGTTGGCCGAGCGTTGCGCTTACATAATCGAATTATAGATTTACATATTAACAATTTTACATATTAGCATTTATTTATCATACAATCCTTAATTCTTAATTTATTTCATTGATCTCCTGCCGTCCGGTACAATGACCACTCTACATAAAGGTTTCGGCGCTATAAACGTTCTTCCGTACAAAATGTATCGTGTAATACTCACTTTACTTCCGTGACTACCTTTCGATAAAACTTGGAATAGGGGTACAGATCATTCATTCATGTTGCTCCTACTAGAAGACATATTTGCTGATCTTTAAACACAAAAATATTAGGTTCTTGCTTATTAAGTAATTATCTTTTATTTCCGAAAGTTAATACTTTACACTAAAGCACTAATACTAATACTTACAAACTAGGTAAACACATTATCTCACAAAAAAAGTATCATCTCACTAGGCAGATGCCTGAGCCGAGATAATACTTTTCTTTTTAATTTATAGAATATACGGCTGAAAGCCTTTTACATGTAATTTATAATCACAATATCACTATATTAATAACATGTTACAATCGGTAAACGAACAAAAATACAATCATCATAAAATGCAATATTATTACGTAATGAGATCCAAAAGAGATGAAATCATTTAGTCATTAGTGCATTACTGTTTTTGTGTGTTTCTTGGGTTTGAGAATATTCCGCGGACTGGACCTGTACCACACAGCTCGTGCGCGGTACAAGGGACTGCAGGTGCAGGCTCTAAAGAATTAGCCAGCTACCAGTTGAATGCACTATGTCGCTCGTCGCTTGCGCAGAAGACGGGAACTCTCTAATAATACTGCGGGCCCTACTCAGTTCAGGCCCCGTATGTTCGAGAAATGCTTCCCGCCTCAGATCGATCTCCTAATAACACGCAAGACCCTACTAGCTTCGGGTCTGCAGTGTGTTCGAGAGCTCTCTCTGTTCGCCCGGCCGCGTCCTTGGATGATGGAGAAACTCCTAATAACAACGCAAGCCGTACTTAATTCGGGCCTGCGATGCGTTCGTGAGATGCTCCGACGTCTGCTTCTGCGCCCTCGACGAGAAATCTCCTAATAGACACGTAGGCCGTACTAAATTCGGGCCTAGCGCGCGTTCGAGAGAAGTCTCGGTCCAGTGGTATCAGCCAGAGTCCAGGTCCTATTGCAAGGGTCGAGTCCACGGTCCAATGTGCCAGCCAGAGAAGGGTCCAATCAGTCAGACATTGTGTTCCTCACTGCACTTCACTACACTTGCCCCAGGGGGGGTGCACACTTCACTCCAGGCTCTCGATAAGCTCTAGTATAACTAGAGCCTTCTCGAGCCTGGTTTGGCACTGATTTAGTCTAGGCTTTATAGCCATCACTGTACGTAGGAGGGTGACGAGCTCGCTCGTAGACGTCTCCTCGGGCTCCTGTTGTTGTGGGCGGCGTGGGGGCGCCGTGGTGGTCCTGGGGGCGGACGCGGGTGCCGCTGGCCTCTCCTTGGGCGTTGCTGGCTGGGCGGGTGTGGGTAGTAGGGCCGGTCCTTTCACTACCTCGCTCCAACTCCTGGTCTGGGGCTGTGGGCGGCGTGTCCGGGCGCTCACCGATGCCACATACTGCTGCCTCTTGGGGCACTGGCGGTAGTTGGCCGGGTGCTGACCTCCGCAGTTGCAGCAGTCAGCCGGCTCCTCTCTCGACTTCTTCGGGCACTCACTCGTGGGGTGCTGCTCCTTGCACTTGACGCAGCGCGCCGTGTGGTTGCAGTTCCTCGCGGCGTGCCCGTTGGCCTGGCACCGGAAGCACTGCGTTCCTGCTGTCGCACCTCTGGGCCTATACCGGTCCAGCTTGACCCTGCAGCTGCAGATGACTCTTAGGGTGTCCTTCACGACGCCCATCTGCTGCTCAGCTCCGAAGTAGGCGATGTAAATCGCTCCGGCTCCCTTGGTCGTCATCCTGACGACTTTCTGGACATCCAGTCCCTGCTCTCGGATGTCCTCCGCTATCTCCTCGACGTCCAGGGTAGGGAGTCCCCGGATCACCGTCTTCTTCATCTTCTCCTCGGCCGTGGAGAAGGTGTGGAACTGGTGATCCTTCTCACGCAGTCCCTTCAGTAGAGCCTCCCTGTCCTGGGAGGTGTTTGTCCTTACGGAGGCCCTTCCTCCGGAGATGTAGGTCACCGTCATGGGTGACTTGCAGTAGCTCTTGATCAGAGCTACCATGGTGAGGTGGGTCATCTCGCCCACCTTCAACACGACCGGAGGGATCCTCGACGGTCTCTTCTTCTTCGTGGCCCCATGGCCCGCCCCCTCGCTGACTTCGGGCAGCGCGGCGTATTTGTTTGAGGTCGAGGCGACTGTTGGCGGCTCATCAGTCTTCTTCCTCTTGGCAGGATTCCTTGGAACCTGCCATTCCATCTTCTCGGCCATGAGGGTGGAGTACGCCTTCTGGACGTGGCTCCATATTTCTTCCTTCGAGGCGCCGGCAGCAAGCTGGACCTCGAACACCTTCTTGGGGGCTCCTCCCTCCGGGTTGGGTATCTCCACCATCCTGGGCTTCCTCACGACCTCCCCCTGTGGGGGGGCGACGGGGCCCATCTTCCTGTCTGTTGTACCTGTAAATTTAAAAAAGAAAAATACAAATTAATAAAATTAAAAGTGCCTGTCTGTCCTAGAACAGACAGGGGAAAAGAAAATATAGTGCGTGCGAAAGCGAAACGTTATAGCTCTGAAAAGAGCTGCGTATGTTTACGAAACGTTCAGCGAAGTAGTTCTGAAAAGAACTGTGTTGATGAGTCCTCGAAAGTCCTCGTGACGGCGCGATGTTGGCTGCAAACTGCTCCTTGAAGTGTCTGGGCTGCTAACTGCTCCTATCGGTGAATGAATGAATGAATGAGTGCGTGTGTTAATGTGTTCGTGTATACCTGAAAGAGATAACATGTTTGTTAGTGTGGTGTCGATGCGCACTGGACTGAGCCATTATGCATCTTGTCGGTCATTGTCGTATGTCAGTAGGTCATGGTGGTGGTGTGTACCTGAAAAATAATTAGTACGTCTTGTGTTAAGTGGGCTCTGCGGCCCTTACATCATCTGTTTTGTGGGTGTGTTGGTTTGACCTGCGTTTTCCTTTGCTCCTCCGGACGACTGTCACCATCATGCCCAATAACATCCAGCCGGCGCACCAATAAATGGTTTTTAAGTTAATAATATACAATGTTAACGCGACTTTAAGCTTTACGTTCCCCTTTCAGAGCCACCAGTTCCATCCACGCACACCTCGATTTAACTTAAACATAACTAAACTGATGGTAAAAAATGGGAATTGAACCCATGCAAAAAACCCACCAGTTATGAGTCGACTTAATTATTTGAATGGTCCGGCTACCCCGGGCCTGTCTTAATAATATATTATGTTGATCCGGCTACCCCGGATCTGCCTTAGATATTTCATTAGCCTAGAAGGGAAGAAAATGATTAATATTAGTTCTGCTGGATCTGCTCCTGAAACATAAGCAAACAGATTAGCACTTACGCTAGGGGGGTTGCCGAAAAACAATCGCGAGATTATTTTGGGGCAACTTATTGTCTGCCTGGGGGCTCCTTTCGTTCTTCGCGCGGCTGTCAACAGGCGTGGATGTACATATCATATGAGAAGCCTGTGCTTCGGCATACGGTGTCTGTACCTGAAGGGTAGTTCATCTATTGTGTACTGGCCGAGATTCCTAATCAGTGGATTGTCGTGCCTGTCTATGCTCTTGTAGAATTTACGTGTAAGATTCATGCAGTGTTCGAGTAGTGTGTCTTCCCTGACTCTATTGTGCAGTCTTGTTAGGTTCTGGCGAGGGTGCGTGTTGTATATGATTTTGAATGCTCTGTTTTGTATTCTCTGAGCGCGAGTGTGGTGTGTTTGAGCTGCGCTGTTCCATACCGGGCAGGCGTACGTTAGTACCGGTCGGATGAGTTGTTTGTATATCTGTAATTTTGTGGACGCCGTGAGGGCGCTTTGTCTGTTGAAGACGGGATACAGGGCTAGTGACCCGGCTCTCGCCTTGGTGACCGCCCTTTCTATGTGGGATTTCCATGTGAGCTTTGCGTCCAGGATGACGCCGAGGTACTTGACCTCTCCGCGCCATTCCACGGACTCTCGGCCCATACGGATGTGTGGGAGTGTTAATCTACGTCTGTGCGTGAACATCACCCCCTCCGTCTTAGATTCGTTGACTTTTAGCCTCCACCTTCTGTAAAAGTCAGCGAGACGGTCCAGTGCGACCTGGAGATACCGTCCGACTTGGTAGTCTGCGTGCGATGTTGCCAGCACCGCAGCATCGTCGGCGTATAGGGCGATGTTTGTGTGTGGCGATTGGGGAATGTCATGTGTATATATGTTGAACAGGGCAGGGCCTAGGATGCTCCCCTGAGGTACGCCCATTGGGACGTCTCTCGGGGTGGAATGTGCCTGTCTCACAGACACGACAAAGTGCCTGTCTGTGAGGTAGGATTTTATTATCTGTACTAGGTAATCTGGAGTTCGTGTGACGATGAGCTTGTGTAATAGACCCTCGTGCCAAACGGTGTCGAAGGCTTTTTCAAGGTCCAACAGGACCATGCCCGTATGGGACTTGGTGTTGAAGCCTTTCGTCACCTGTTCTGTCACTCGGATCAGCTGTTGTGTGGTAGAGTGGTGTTGTCTGAAACCGAACTGTTCAGGCTGGAGTGTATCTTGAGACGTGTGGTGTTGGGTCAGCCTGGTGAATATGGTCTTTTCGAAGACCTTACCCAGTATGGATAGGAGGCTGATGGGTCGGTAACTGGATGGGATGGAGGGATCCTTTCCCGGTTTGTGCACCGGGACTACTCTGCCTGTTTTCCATCCGTCCGGGTAGTACCCTTGGATGAGGCAGGCGTTGAAAATCTTCGTGAGGAAGATTATACCTCTGAGAGGTAAACGCTGTATAAGGCAGCCATGGATGGTGTCGATGCCTGGAGCTTTTCCTCTTTTGAGGCCCCTGACGATTCGGCTTACTTCCCTCGGGGTCACTAGACTGATGTTGTCTATTGACGGGCGCTCGTCCGATAGTGAGGCGACAGTGTCGTTCACTATCGCGTCCGTGACGTCATCGTGCAGACCCCCAGTGATCTGGTACGTCTGCACGTAGGCGTCCGCTAGGGCATCCGCCTTTTCAGCGTCGGACGTTGCTAGACCGACGTCGGTCTTCAGGGGTGGGATGGTATCGTATCTCTTCTTGAGAGATCGTACCACTGGCCAGAGGGCCGTGTGGTCCCCTGGCGAGACTCGGGAGAGTCTGCTCTGCCATTGATCATTCTTGTGCGTCTGGAGCGATGATCTGATCACCTTCTGGAGGTGGTTGACGAACGCTTTGTCCTCGGGATCGTGGGTGCGCTGCCACCGCCGCCGTGAGCCGTTCCGTAGCCGAATCAGATCCTGGATCTCGGGGGGCGGGGGTTTGTAGAAGGAGTGGGGACGCAGGGGAACGTACTGGGCTCGGTTCTCCGTGAGAACCGTGGTCAGTGTTTCCACTGCCTTTTCTATTTCCTCACGAGACTGGGGGACACTGTCGCGCCCCTCCAGCTCCCGTGCGGTGTTCAGGCTGTATCCTTCCCAGTCCGCTTTCGAGTAGTCGTACGTAATACGAGTGAGTCTCGTATACGTCGCGTCTATACTGAATGTAACGGGCCTATGGTCCGAGTACATGGTGCACTGAGTGCGGGGCGACGAGAGCAAGTCTCCCGTGCCTTTGACCACTTGGATGTCAAGAGTGGAAGGGATACAGCCCGTCCTATAGTAGGTGGGTGAATCAGGCCAATACACAGACATGTTGACATGCTTAGTGACATATTTCTCAATAGCTCTACCCTTCGCATTGGTAGAGCTACAGTTCCACATCGTATGACGGGCGTTCAGGTCTCCGGCCATTACGACTTTCGACCCGAGCGCCATACATACGTCGAGACACTCCTCAATGTCGGCACTGGGAGGTACATATACCGAAACTATGACGATGTCATGTCGGTCGAGGTGTAGCAGTACGGCAACTGCTTCTACCCCGTCTATCGCGGGTACCGCTAAGAGTGTGTGACGCACGCTCTCTCTAATAAAGATAGCGGCCCCGCCGCCTCGCGTATCTGAACTCCTATCGCAGCGATAGGTGAGAAAGTCGGGGATGTTAGCCCTGACCTCTGGCACTAAACATGTTTCACTAATAAGCAATACATCCATACCTGTATATTCAGCAACGTGCCTCAGCTCGTCCAGCTTGCCGGCTGCCCGGATACTGCGCGCGTTCCACTGTAACACATTCACACTCGTGCCGTGAGACACTGAGTAACTAGTCGTATTGTCACTGTCAATTGTACTAGACATTGTGTTCCTCACTGCACTTCACTACACTTGCCCCAGGGGGGGTGCACACTTCACTCCAGGCTCTCGATAAGCTCTAGTATGACTAGAGCCTTCTCGAGCCTGGTTTGGCACTGATTTAGTCTAGGCTTTATAGCCATCACTGTACGTAGGAGGGTGACGAGCTCGCTCGTAGACGTCTCCTCGGGCTCCTGTTGTTGTGGGCGGCGTGGGGGCGCCGTGGTGGCCCTGGGGGCGGGCGCGGGTGCCGCTGGCCTTTCCTTGGGCGTTGCTGGTTGGGCGGGGGTGGGTAGTAGGGCCGGTCCTCTCACTACCTCGCTCCAACTCCTGGTCTGGGTCTGTGGGCGGCGTGTCCGGGCGCTCACCGATGCCACATACTGCTGCCTCTTGGGGCACTGGCGGTAGTTGGCCGGGTGTTGACCTCCGCAGTTGCAGCAGTCAGCCGGCTCCTCTCTCGACTTCTTCGGGCACTCACTCGTGGGGTGCTGCTCCTTGCACTTGACGCAGCGCGCCGTGTGGTTGCAGTTCCTCGCGGCGTGCCCGAAGGCCTGGCACCGGAAGCACTGCGTCCCTGCTGTCGCTCCTCTGGGCCTGTACCGGTCCAGTTTGACCCTGCAGCTGCAGATGACACGGAGAGCGTCCTTCACGACGCCCATCTGCTGCGTTGCTCCAAAGTATGCGATGTAGATCGCTCCAGTTCCCTTGGTCGTCATTCTGACGACCTTTTGGACATCCAGTCCCTGCTCTCGGATGTCCTCAGCAATCTCTTCGACGTCCAGGGTAGGGAGTCCCCGGATGACGGTCTTCTTTAGCTTCTCCTCGGCCGTGGAGAAGGTGTGGAACTGGTGTTCCTTTTCCTTGAGTCCTTTGAGCAATGCCTCCCTGTCCTGTGAGGTGCTCGTCCTGACGGAGGCCCTTCCTCCCGAGATGTAGGTCACCGTCATTGGTGACTTGCAGTAGCTCTTGATCAGAGCTACCATGGTGAGGTGGGTCATCTCGCCCACCTTCAACACGACCGGAGGGATCCTCGACGGTCTCTTCTTCGTGGCCCCATGGCCCGCCCCCTCGCTGACTTCGGGCAGCGCGGCGTATTTGTTCGACGTCGAGGCGTGAGTAGGCGGCTCATCGGTCTTCTTCCTTTTGGCAGGGTATTTCGGGACCTGCCAGTCCATTTCGGTGGCTGCTTTGCTGGTGGTGGCTGTGTTGTTCGTCAGAGTGGAGTAGGCCAGCTGCACCTTCCTCCACATCTCTTCCTTTGAGGCGCCAGCGTCTAGCTGCACCTCGAACATCTTGGTAGGTGCCCCTCCCTCCGGGTTGGCCACCTCCACCATCCTGGGCTTCCTCACCTCCCCCTGTGGGGGCGCGACGGGGCCCATCTTCCTGTCCGTTGTACCTGTAATGAATAGAAATTACAAAACAATTAGTAAAGAAAAACAGGCCTGTCTGTCCGAGAACAGACAGGGGAAAAGAAAATATAGTGCGAAAGCGAAACGTTATAGCTCTGAAAAGAGCTGCGTATGTTTACGAAACGTTCAGCGAAGTAGTTCTGAAAAGAACTGTGTTGATGAGTCCTCGAAAGTCCTCGTGACGGCGCGATGTTGGCTGCAAACTGCTCCTTGAAGTGTCTGGGCTGCTAACTGCTCCTTGAAGTCAAGTCAAGTCCTATCTACAAAATGTTCTGCTTATATTCTAAACATAACGGTACCTGGGGAAAACCCAGTGTCCCCCTTCCGTGGCAAACGGAGCGGACGCCGGGAACGGGCTCAGAGCCTCGCCCCGAATCAGCCCGGCCGAGCGACGGACCAGCGGCCGTAATTCAATTATTCTAATTATTGACCTTTCGCGGATTATCTCCGCGGATCTGGGGCATATCCCGATGTATTTGGTATCGTTGGAATCGCAGCGCGATTTCCAATCGGGACATGCTCACCAGATCGCGCTAACCTTGATTTATCGGTTTTCGGTATTTTCCGATAAATCCGCGAAAGGTCGATTAAAATCTTAATTAATTGGCCTACCCCGATGTATTTGGTATCATTGTGATCGCCACATGATTTTACATCGGAGTAGACCATTATTGGGAGGCTGCACCCTACCTCCGCGTGTCCTGGCTCGCGAGCCTCTAGGCCCTCCATCAAACAGTAGGGGTGGGGATACCACGTTTAAGGGGTTTTTAAGCGCGCGCCGCGCGCAGCCGCCGTCATTCTATTGTTGGACACGGGGAGATAGGGTTGTCAGGAGCTCCCGCAGCCAGGGCTGCCTCAATATGCCAATGCATTTTTATTATTTCTTACATAATTATTTCGCGGGCCTCGCGCCTCGGTCCGTTCGGTGGGAACTAAGAACCCTTTATTTCTGTGGCCGAGGCGCTTAGCTTACATGATCGAGTCATAATTATATCAATATTTTCAATAAATCAGTCATTTTATACACTATTATCTATACAATCAAATCAATATTATTTATAATCGAATCTATACAAGTCAATATTATTTCAATACTATTTGATGTTTAATTCGCTGATCTGACCCTCCCCCCGTGAGAGCTTCGCTTCACCACCTTCAGCTTCCGGCGGCGTATCTCCCAGGGGGATGCTGATCAGCTTGCAGGCCGGTCTGGTGTTGGTCCTTGTGGTGGTCCGGATCTCAGCTGACCGCACCTGTCCATCAGCAGCGGTGTTGACTCTTGTGATCACCCCCTTTGGCCACACGTTTCTGGGTTGCGTGGGGTCCATAATCCAAACCATGTCACCGGTCTGGAGGGGGGTGGCTGTGGTACGCCAGCGGCTGCGCTCCTGCATCGTCGGCACGTACTCCCTCAGCCAGCGGCGCCAGAATTTGTCCGCTAGCTGTTGGGCCAGTCTCCATTGCTGGAGACAGACCTCGTCCTCTTCGGGACCGTAGAAGGCCAAGCATGGCCTGCCGCTGGGCGAACCGATGAGGAAGTGGTTCGGCGTCAGCGGCTCTTCTTCTTCAGGGTCAGCCGACACGTGAGTGAGCGGTCGGCTGTTCAGGGTGTGTTCTGCCTCAGCTAGGGCAGTCAGCAGGGTTTCTTGCTTCAGTGCTTGGCTCCCCAATGTCAGCCGGAGAGCCTCTTTCACGGAGCGCACAAGGCGCTCCCATGCTCCCCCCATGTGGGGGGATGACGGGGGAATGAATCGCCATTCAATGCGATCCCCCGCCAGTTGGTTCTTCCATCTTTCGTCGGCCAGGACTTCTTCCACGGCGCCCTTTATTTCTCTGTAGGTACCGTGGAAATTGGTGCCGTTGTCGGAGTACATTATGCTAGGACTCCCTCGCCTGGCCGACATCCGGCGGAGCGCCATGATCATGGCGTCCGCCTCTAGGCTGTGCACCAGTTCTAGGTGCACAGCCCTCGTTGTCATGCATGTGAATAGGGCGCCGTATCTTTTTTCATGTCGACGCCCTATCACTACCGTCATCGGCCCGAAGAAGTCCACCCCACAGTGGGTGAACGGCCGCTGACGGTAGGCCAGCCGCCCTTCTGGCAGTGGCCCCATTAGTGGTTGGTTGGGTGCCGCCTTTTTCTGGCGGCACTGTAGGCATTCTGCCACTATCTTCCTGGCCGCCGTTCGTAGTCTGAGGACGGCCAGGTCTCTCCTCTTGGAGAACTTGGCCGCGTCCTGGAGGGCTGGGGGAGATCTCCGGGTCCTCCCGACGAACTGCTTGGCCGCATCCTCTTCCGGTGCCGCCGCTGACCCACTGCAGGACGGTTGTGGAGTCTGACCAGTACCATGTCTTCTGCACGGCCAGACTTAGTTCTTGGCGGATGGACACCGCGAACCTAGCCGCCATCAAGGCGGCTTGCAGCTCCATTCTCGGTACCGACACGGGCCTCAAGGGAGCGACTTTTGTCTTCGCTCCCAGGAAGGAGACCCGCACCGGCCCACCTTCTGTGGGCTTCTCGGCGAGGTAGGCCACCGTGCAACACGCCTTTTCCGACGCGTCGGCAAACAGGTGGAGGGTGACCTCGGCTTTTGGGTGGAGTCGGCAGCACCGGGGAATTCTGGTCCGGGCTGCCTCTACGGCGGTCAGCCAGGCTTGCCAACGCGCCGCGTGTTCTTCGGTGACCCGATCGTCCCAGTCCACCTTGCTCCTCCATACATCCTGGAGAAGGATCTTTGCTCTGATCGTTAGACAGGCTATAAAGCCCAGCGGGTCGAAGACCCGCATTACTGATGCCAGCAGGCTTCTCTTGGTGGGCCAGGCCGTGTTTCTTGGCTGGCTCCACTCACATACGAACATATCGTCCGTGGGGTCCCATTTCACGCCCAGGATCCGTTCCTGGGCTTGGTCGGGACCGCCTATTTCTATGAGGGACTTCGCCCTCTCCTCTCTAGGTACGGCCTGAAGCACGGCCGGGTGGTTCGAGGCCCAATTTACAAGGCGGAACCCCCCGGCGGCTAATGCTTGCCGTACCTCTATTACCCGACGCGACGCCTCTTGACTCGAGTGCGCCGCGTTTAAGTAGTCGTCCATGTAGAAGCGGCTTTGGATGACGTCGGCTGCTGCGGGGTGCTCCCCCCGTTGACTCTCCGCCACCTCGTTCCGAATATACTGCGCGCTGGCAGGGGAGCACCTCGCTCCAAACAGGACACTCGTGAACACGCACGTCCGTGGAGGCTCTTCTGGACTGTCCCTCCACAGGAATAGCTGCGCCATCTGGTCCTCTTCTTTCATTCTTATGCGCAGGAACATCTCCTCGATGTCTGCTGCGATCCCGATTTTGCCCTCCCTGAATCTTAGAATATTGTCGACCAGGGAGGAGAGTAGATCGGGACCTGTCAGGAGCCTCTTGTTCAGCGAGGCTCCTCTGCATTCTGCTGCGGCGTCGAAGACGACCCGGATCTTGCCGGGCTTGCTGGTCACTGCGAAGTGCGGCAGGAACCATCTGCGTCCCGCCGCCCTCTCGTACTCGCCTTCTCTGATGGGCCTAGCGTAGCCCTTGGCGAAGTAGTCTTGCATCTTCGCCTTGTAGGCGGCGGCCAGCTGCGGGTCGCCCCTCAACTTCTTTTCGAGGGACGTCAGACTCTTCATGGCGGCCTCCCGGTTCTCGGGAAGCCAGCTGTCGTCCCTCTCCCAGAGGAGTCCTGTCTCCCAGCGTCCATCTTCGGTGCGCCGGGACGTCGTCCTCATTAATCTGACGGCCCGCTCTTCGTGGCCGTGTGCTGCTGTTACCCCCAGCGAGTCCACCGCGAAGTGGCCCCTCACTAGTGCGTCGAGATCGGCGTCCCGACGCACACACAAGGCCACGGCTAGGCCGGGCGCCTCACAGGCCCCGCCGTGCGCTGTCCATCCCAGCGCCGTCCTGGACAGGATGGTGGGGTCGCCAGCTGTCTCCCGTAGCTCGCGGGAGACGATCAGGTGGGCATTGTCCTGCCCTATCAGCATCAGGGGAACCACCGGGTTCCCTGGGCTCCTCAATTCTTCCCGGGTCGCGGCGACGATCTGTGCTGGGAGGCCCAGCCCGTGCACTGTGTTAGCGTGCACGGTGTATGTAGCGCCGTCGCCGCGCACCCTTGCCTTGATGCGCATGGAGCCCGCCTCTGGCGTTGTCATCGACTGCACCCCGCTGAGTCTGAGTGGGGAGCTGCGGCCAGGTATTTGTAACAACCGCTTCGGCACTCACGTGCAGGGTCGGGTGGTGTGACTTAATGCACCCTTCCACTGCGCACTTTGATTTACACTTTGTACTATTATGATCTGTGCCTAAACAGGCGAAGCACAATTTTTTTATTCTCACCATGTTCCACCGATCAACGTGCCACCAGCAACGTGCCTCAGCTCGTCCAGCTTGCCGGATGCCCGGATACTGTGCGCGTTCCACTGTAACACATTCACACTCGTGCCGTGAGACACTGAGTAACTAGTCGCATTGTCACTGTCAGTTGTACTAGACATTGTGTTCCTCACTGCACTTCACTACACTTGCCCCAGGGGGGGGGTGTCACTTCACTCCAGGCTTTCGATAAGCTCTAGAATAACTAGAGCCTTCTCGAGCCTGGTTTTGCACTGATTTAGTCTGGGCTTGATGGCCATCACCGTGCGTAGTAACGTTACGAGCTCACTCGTGGACGTTTCCTCGGGCTCCTGCTGTTGTGTGCGGCGTGGGGGCGCCGTAGAGGCCCTGGGGGCGGGCGCGGGTGCCGCTGGCCTCTCCTTGGGCGTTGCTGGCTGGGCGGGTGTGGGTAGTAGGGCCGGTCCTCTCACTACCTCGCTCCAACTCCTGGTCTGGGGCTGTGGGCGGCGTGTCCGGGCGCTCACCGATGCCACATACTGCTGCCTCTTGGGGCACTGGCGGTAGTTGGCCGGGTGCTGACCTCCGCAGTTGCAGCAGTCAGCCGGCTCCTCTCTTGACTTCTTCGGGCACTCACTCGTGGGGTGCTGCTCCTTGCACTTGACGCAGCGCGCCGTGTGGTTGCAGTTCCTCGCGGCGTGCCCGAAGGCCTGGCACCGGAAGCACTGCGTTCCTGCTGTCGCTCCTCTGGGCCTGTACCGGTCCAGTTTGACCCTGCAGCTGCAGATGACACGGAGAGTGTCACTTCACGACGCCCATCTGCTGTGTTGCTCCAAAGTATGCGATGTAGATCGCTCCAGTTCCCTTGGTCGTCATTCTGACGACCTTTTGGACATCCAGTCCCTGCTCTCGGATGTCCTCAGCAATCTCTTCGAGGTGGGTCATCTCGCCCACCTTCATCACGACCGGAGGGATCCTCGACGGTCTCTTCTTCGTGGCCCCATGGCCCGCCCCCTCGCTGACTTCGGGCAGCGCGGCGTATTTGTTGGACGTTGAGGCGACTGTCGGCGGTGTACCGCACAGCTGCGGCACAAGGGACTGTAAAAAAGGGTATATTACAGCCGCGGGTGGAGCACCCAGTGCTCGGTACGATGGCCTCTCGTTTGCTTCTGCGCCCGGCGGCTCTCGCGTCTGCTTCTTCGCCCTGCGCCCACGACGAAACTATTTATTTATATATCTATTCGTCTCACACGTCGGTCGTCAGCTGCGCTTTTCGTCCCCTGGCTTGTAGAGTCCCCAGACAGAGATCAAAGATCAGAGCTGGTTAGCCTCGTACACCAGGAATCTACTCAGAACACTTGTAAAAAACGCCTTTTGATGTGCGTATTTTAATTATTATTATTTCACATCAGTGCAATAATGTATCCATCAGTGCAGTCGATCGCTCTATATGTAGGTACCTAAATGAACAAAAGTTGAGGTCCTTGACGATGGCCTCGGCGGTGTTGCTACCGCCGTAATGCTCGTCGAGGGCCGCCATCACTCTGACAGCGGCCCCGGAGCCCGACCAATATAAGGTCGGGCCTACCACCCTGCGGGCTTCTCCTCGCAGGGCGTGATTCAGACGGGCGCGATTCTCTGCGTCCGTCCATCCGAAGGTCTTCGTGGTCTCTTCGAATATTAACTTGAACCCTTGCCACTCGGCTGGGTTACCCTCGAACACCGGCAAGTCTCTCACTCCCGTCTGGCGGGCCAACACATTGTCCCGCCATTCACTGTCACGATCTCGGACACCGTATCCGTGACGAGGTACATCGTCGTACCGAGGGGGGCGGCCCCCAGCTTCTACCCATTCATGGGTAGCACTCACCCGTGCGGGGCGCGCGGTAGGTAAGGCCGGGGGCCACATATCGTTATCGATGTTTGTCTTGTGACCACTATTCTTGTTCCGAGTGCCCGCGGGTACTGAACCACGGGCTTGATCGTCAGCACAGCGATTGAGAACAGTGGCGGCGCCAGCAGGCGCCGGGACGCGGTGACTATCATCGACGCTTAGACGGACGGACGTATGTAGTACCTAGCGTCGTTGGGCGTCGCGACGCTATACCTAGCATCTGGCGCCGGGACGCTTAGACGGACGTCGTTGGGCGCCGCGATGCGGTAAAATGCGTCGTTGGGCGTCTCGACGGTGTACCTAGCGTCGAAGGCGTCGTTAGGCGCCGGGACGCGGTACATTCCGTCTCTTTGCGTCGCGACGCTGTACCTAGCGCCATAGGCGTCGTAAGACGCCGGGACGCGGTACATGCCGTCTACAGGCACCATGACGCTGTACCTAGCGTCGGGGGCGTCGTTAGACGCCGGGACGCGGTACATGCCGTCTACAGGTGCCACGACACGGGACACACGCTCACTGTTCACGACACTTTCGCCTCGGGGCACACGCACAACACTGTTCTGGGCGGGGGCCGCCATGCGGGCGGGGGCTGCCATGCGGGCGGGCGCGGTGATGCCGCCTTCGAGAGCAGCGGCTCTCGGAAAAACATTGTTCGACGGACCAGGAGGCCCCGCGGACATCACTTCTGCACTGTTCAACGGGCCAGGAGGCACCGCATTGTTCACTGACGGACCAGACGGGTCCGCATTGTTCGCTTGTTCACAAGAATAATTGTTCAACGGGCCAGGAGGCACCGTACTAATCACTGACGGACCAGACGGGTCCGTATTGTTCACTTGTTCACAGGAATAATTGTTCAACGGGCCAGGAGGCACCGCAAAATTCACTTGTTCACTCGCGTCAGTGCTCGCGGGCACTGCTTCACAAGGGGCACTCGCGGGTGCCTGCTCGTGGTACACGGGTGCACGGGCTGCACGATGGGCGGCTAGCTCGGCCTGGCTAGCCGACAGCGCCTTCCGCAGCTCTTCCATCTGTCTCAGCATTTGGTGCACCGTGTCATCAGTCCTCGATGTTCTAGAGCTCGTTTCTGAAGAGGCATCGGAGTCTCGGCGTTCAGCAGCTTCACTCCGTCCGGCTTCAGATCTCAGCGACATGGGCATCGTAGGTTGCAGTGGGTGATCCGGCTCGACGAAGGACTAATTTGTACCGCACAGCTGCGGCACAAGGGACTGTAAAAAAGGGTATATTACAGCCGCGGGTGGAGCACCCAGTGCTCGGTACGATGGCCTCTCGTCTGCTTCTGCGCCCGGCGGCTCTCGCGTCTGTTTCTTCGCCCTGCGCCCACGACGAAACTATTCCTCTCACACGTCGGTCGTCAGCTGCGCTTTTCGTCCCCTGGCTTGTAGAGTCCCCAGACAGAGATCAAAGATCAGAGCTGGTTAGCCTCGTACACCAGGAATCTACTCACAACACTTAAAGCTTCAGACGTCGGTGCGTACGTAGAATAGCCTCGGTCCAATGGTATCGGTCGTTGTCCAGGTCCACAGCAAAGGTCCAGTCCACGTCCAATCGTCCAGTCAGAGGGTTCACACAGGTCAGCGAAGGGGTTCCAGGTCAGGTCAGGCAGTTCCAGGTCAGATCAGGCAGGTAGGCAGTCAGGCAGGTAGGTAGGTAGAATAAAACACCAAGTGTATACGAGGAATGATGATTTATTGCGAGTGAGTGAGTGAGTGGGTGCGGGTGTTAATGTGTTCGTGTATACCTGAAAGAGATAACATGTTTGTTGGTGTGGTGTCGATGCGCACTGGACTGAGCCATTATGCATCTTGTCGGTCATTGTCGTATGTCAGTAGGTCATGGTGGTGGTGTGTACCTAGAGAGAGAGAGAAACGCGCGTAGCGCGGTTCGAGCGCGCGTAGCGTGCGTTTGTTCGGTCGAAAATGGTGTGGAGTTTACTTGAGTGTGTTGCTTGAGTGTTGAAAATTTTTTCGCGGACTGGGCCTGTGCCATTATACGAATTTCTACTTGTGTTTATGATTTCATGTGGTATGTATTGAGTGTGTATGCGCGATACAAGTGTGTTCGTGTGAGAAGCTACTTTAGTGTATGTGTCGTGAGGTGTGTGGTGATGTGATAGTCTGTTTGTGAGTTGTGTGTGCAGAGTGTGGTGTGTGAGTGGGGTGTGTTTGTCTGGACGCGTTATCGTCAGCAGGTCGGGCATCCTTCTGATGCCCCCCGTGAGGTGGTCTTCATCCTTCTGATGGTCCTTGTAGGCTGGTTTCCATCCTTCTGATGGTCCTTCAGTTTTGCAGTTGGCCGTGCCTCTGCCCAAGTGATGACCGAGAAGAAGGCTGCGCATGACTGTAATAAGAAACGGTTAAGCAAAACAAAAACGAGACATGAGTGAAATTGCAATTTGCAAGAGATTATGTTAACCCGAAGTTAGTTTAAGTATGCAAGTGAAGTTACTCGCGACTTTATTTACACCACCCACTATTCACAAAAGGCCCCCTTCAGGGATTCTACTTATGCTCCACTGCTGGTAAAAAGCCCCACGGCATAAAAACCCAACAGCGGCGCTAACTTAAGATAGACTAGTATAATATAATATGTTTTGCGGTCGGGTTAGGCCCGGCCGCGGACTTAGGTTATTTGAAAAATTAATAGTAATTCTGAAATAGAAAAACGATTAGGTGCCTAGCTTAAGGTAATGCTAGATGCGGTCGGGATAGGCCCGGCCGCGGACTTATAATATTTGATGTTACTCTAGGGTGGTTCTTCCCTTGTGTCGGCTGCCTTGCTGAAACTCGAGAGAAGAAGGTTAGTATTATCCTAAGCTATGATGTGGCTGGGGCTTCCTTTCACTCACCGGAGCGCGGCCGGGGGACAGGTGTGGAAGTATTTTGTCCTGTTATGAATCGATGACGGGGCATCTTGTGCCTGTACCGCGTTGGGATGTCTTCGAGCGTGTATTTCCCTAGCGCGGATATTAGTGTGTTCGTGTGGTGTTGGGTGCTGATGTAAAAAGATTCGGTTAGGTCTGTACAGTGTTTTAGGAGGGTGTCTATGTTATGTCTGTTGTGTAACCTTGTAAGGTTTTGTCCAGGGGCGGTGTTGTATATCGTTTTGAGTGCTCTGTTTTGTATTCTTTGTGCCTTGATGTGATGCATGTCCGCGGTGCTGTGCCATACCGGTGCGGCGTATGTTAGTATAGGGCGAATGAGTTGCTTGTAGAGTTTGAGCTTGGTGTCCACTGTGAGTGGACATCGGCTATTCAGGACGGGGTACAGGGCGAAGAGTCCGGCGCGAGCCTTCGTGATCGCCCTGTCGATGTGGGGGGCCCATGTGAGCTTGGGGTCCATAGTGACGCCGAGGTACTTTACCTCTTTGCGCCACTCGATGGTCTCCCTGCCCATGCGGATGGGGGGAGGGGTGTTGCGGCGTTGGGAGAACATGATGGCCTCCGTCTTGGTCTCGTTCACCTTCAGCCTCCACATCCTGTAATAGTCTGCGAGGGCGTCCAGTGCCGGTTGGAGGTAGCTGCCGACCAGGCGGTACGCGCGCGATGTTGTGAAGACCGCGGCGTCGTCGGCGTACAATGCCAGTTGTGTGTTCGGGGATGACGGGATGTCGTGGGTGTAGAGGTTAAAGAGGACTGGGCCTAGGATACTCCCTTGCGGTACTCCCATTGGGATGGGTCGCGGGGTGGACTGTTCGTCCCTCACCGCCACGACGAAGTGTCTGTCGGCGAGGTACGATTTTAGTACGAGTGTTAGGTATTTGGGGGTGTTCGTGTTGATGAGTTTGTATATTAATCCGTGATGCCATACGAGGTCAAAGGCTTTTGAGAGGTCAAGCAAGGCCATTGCTGTGAACGACCTTACGTTGAAACCTCTCGTGATGTGTTCTGTGAGACGGATCAATTGTTGTGTGGTTGAGTGGTGTTTTCTGAAACCGAATTGTTCAGGCTGGAGTGTATTGTTCGCTGTGTGGTGTGCTAACAGCCTGGTGTTTATGGTCTTCTCGAAGATCTTGCCCAGTATTGGCAGAAGACTGATCGGACGGTAGCTCACTGGGAGCGTGGGGTCCTTGCCCGGTTTGTGTATGGGGACAACTCTGCCTGTCTTCCACCCTGAGGGGTAGTACCCTAGGATGAGGCACGCGTTGAAGATCTTAACCATAACCATCTGTAGAACCAACTATACACAGAACTCGTTTTTTCAAAGAGCATGCGGCAACTACAATGTATTTTATAAAAGTGTAGATATATTTCAACATTCCATTAGAGCCTTTAAAGCAAAAATCTTGGAGGCCCCGCGTGGCTCATGACGGTGAGTGTCTGGGGGCATCTGACGTGTCTGCCGCTCCTCTCTTCCCCTTCCTTCCCTCCCTTTTTCCTTACCTATATCCTCTGCTCCCATCCTTTACCCTTGAATTTTTAATCATTACATAAACTTTGTTACTTTTTTATTTATCTTTGTAAATTATTAATTTTACACGCCATGGAGCTGCTTTCTTTTTCTTTTTTATAATTTGTTATTTTTAGAATGTGTCTCCCACCCGTTGGCTTGCATTTAACGTGCTTGCCAACTATGCATATACCCGCAAACTGAAATGGTCTATTATTCATATTCAATGAACTTTGTAATATTTTATTTAATGACTGTAAGTTTGTTTGAATAAAGATAAAATAAAAAAAAATAAAAAAAAAATAAAGATCACCCCTCTGAGGGGCACGCGCTTGAGTATGCAGGGGTGTAGGTAATCGATGCCTGGGGCTTTCGAGTTTTTAAGTCCTCGTAGAATCCGAGAGACTTCACCTGGGGTTACGAGCGGGATCTCCAGGGGAGACGGGCGCTCGCCGGCCAGCGTCGCGACGGCGTCGCTTACTAGCCTGTCCGTGGGGGCGTGACGCATGCCGCCGGTGGTTGCGTACGTGTGTACGTAGGCGTCGGCCAGAGCCTCCGCCTTCTCGCTGTCTGACGTCGCGATGCCAGAAGCGTGCCTTAGAGGCGGGATTGTGTTCGCGCTCGCTTTGAGGGAGCGAACGATTCCCCAGAGTGTCGTGTGGTCACCAGGGGTCACGCGGGCGAGTCTGTTCTGCCACAGGTCGTCTTTGTGCTGCTGGAGCAGGGACCTGATCTCTTTCTGGAGACGATTCACGACGACTTTGTCCTCGGGATCGCCCGTTCTGTCGTACCTCCTGTGGGAGTTCCGGGTGGCTATCAGGTCTAGGACCTTCTGGGGCGGGGGGCGGTACCGCGACTTCGTGCGCAGTGGGATATACTGGGCTCGGCCCTCTGAGATGACAGTGGTGAGTGTGTGTACTGCTGTGTCTATCTCCTCTATGGACTGCGGTGCTCGATCGAGCCCCTGCAGTTCACGGGATATGTATTGGCTGTATCCCTTCCAGTCCGCCTTCGCGTAGTCGTACTGTTTGCGGGAGCATGTGGTATGCTCCGCCCCTATGGCGAATGTAACCGGCCAATGGTCCGATTGCAGTTCGGCGACCGCGCGAGGGTGGGAGACGAGGTCCCCCATCCCTTTCAGTACCGCGATATCAAGAGTGGAGGGGATGCAGCCCCTCCTATAGTATGTGGGGGCGTCAGGGAAATACACGGCGGTGTCCGCGTGTGTGTCGAGGTACCCCAGGAGGGCGTTACCGTTGGCATTCGCAGTGGAGCAGTTCCATGTTCGGTGTCTGGCATTCAGGTCTCCGGCCATTATGACCTTTGGCCCGAGGCCCAGACACCTGCGTATGCATTCAGCAGTTAGCTTCCCGTGGGGGGCGTACACCGACACGATTACGATGTCGTGTCGATTTAGGTGTAGTTTCACAGCCACCGCCTCTACGCCGGGTAGGTCGAGCGGTGGTAGGAGTGTGTGCTTGACGGACTCCCTCGCGAAGATGGCGGTGCCACCTCCGTGCCTGTTTCTATCGCAGCGATATATTTGGAATCCGGGTATGCGGACCCGGTTCTGGGGTGTGAGTCTAGTTTCAGAGATAAGTAATAAATCCATACCTGTCCGCTCGGCGACGAGTATCAGCTCATCCAGCTTTCCTGGTGCGAGGATGCTGTTCGCGTTCCACTGAAGCACTCTACATTCACTCTCGCTGTTATATACAAACTGATTGTTCGAGTTCACTGCACTATTCGTGGGACGCATTGTCCGGTTCACTGAGTTCACCACTGTGTTCATAGCGCGGCACTCACAAACACTAACACTCTAGCCCCAGTGGCTAAACTAATCTTCTAGGCTGTCCAAAAGCTCTAGTATCACTAGAGCTTTTTCCATCTTGCTGCTACAGGCGGCCAGCTTAGAGCGGGCGCCTGAGACGAGCCTGATGATGGCCATCAGCTCGCTGGTGTCTCCCACCGGGGGAGAGGTGGGAGGGGGCGGGGCTTGGGCCGCTGCAATCCTCTCGGCGGGGGTGGGTGTCCTACTCGTGGACGGCTGTTGCTCGCGGGCGGGGGGTGGTTGGGGGGCGCGTCCTCTAACCACGTCGCTCCAGTTTCTGGTCTGCTTGGCCGGCTTGGAGATCGTTGCCACGTAACTCTGCCGCTTCGGGCATTGTCTGTAGTTCGCCGGGTGTGCGCCGCCGCAGTTGCAGCACGCTGCGGGCTCTTCCCTCGTCTTCTTGGGGCATTCACTCGTTTGATGTGCCTCCTGGCACTTCACACATCTCACGGCGTGGTTGCAGTGGCGAGCTGCGTGGCCGAAGGACTGGCATCTGAAGCACTGCGTCCCGATTCTACCCTTTGGGCGGTACTTCTGCACTGTTACTCTGCAGTGGCAGATTACTCGGATGTCCCTGACGACACCCATCTCCTGGTCGTGGGGGAAATATGCGATGTACATCGCATTTCCCTGAGTCCTTGTCGTCATTCTGACGACCCTCTGGACGTTCAGCCCTTGGCCCTTCAGGTCCTCTTCGATATCCGACACAATGACGACAATTCCATTGTCGGCAGTCCGCGTATAACGCTCTTCTTTGACTTTTCTTCCTCGGTTGAGAAGGTGTGGAAGGGCAGGTCCTTCTCTCTCAGGCCGCGAAGCAGGGACTCCCTGTCCGCTGAGCTCGAGGTGTTGACGGAGGCCCTTCCTCCTGAGATGTACTTCATCGTGAACGATGAAGTGACGTGGGCCTTGATCAGCCCCATGGTGGTTTGGTGAGTCATCTCACCGAGTTTAATGACGACGGGCGGTATGCGCGTCGTCCTCTTTTGTGCTGCAGGTCCGGCTCCTTCGCGAACCTCGGGTAGGGGCCCATATTTGTTGGCCGTCGGGGTGGGGGGCGGCTGGCTCTCCGCCGTCCTCGTCTTCTTTGCAGGATTTTTGGGCGCCTGCCATCCGCCTGCTTTGTTGAGGGGAGCCTTCCCCTTCTCTTTTGTTGCAGTGGTCGCCTTTGGAAGCGACGTTGCTGGGGCTGCCTTCCTCTTTGTGGGCGCGCTGCTGGTGCTTGGCGGGAGCATCTCTTCGATGACCGCCGTAACCTCTACGTTGGGGTCATCCGTCTCCATTGGGTGCAGGGTGGCCCTCATAAGCCTCCCGCTCGGGAGCCTTACGACGGCCATGCTCTATCTGTGGGGGAAAAACAGAAATATCAGAAAATGTTGTATAAAGTAAAAATGAAATTTTTATAGTTACCCAGCGGTGTGGGACCCGCTGGTTGTTCCGGTCCTGCTCTGTCCGGTGAGCTGGGCTCCGGTCCGCTCTGTGTCTCTGCGGCTCAGTGTGTGGTACACTATCCGCGTCTGTGTTGTGATATCTGAAAGCAGAAGAAGATAATTAGTAGTATTCCCCGCTTGGTGAGGGCGGGGGAGGTAGGAAAGGTGTTCGTGAAACGCTCAAGACAGCAGTCCTTAGAAGGACTCGGCGTGTAGGTACGAAACGTAACGAAGCGCCACTCAGTTCTGAGAAGAACAGAGTGGTGGCGGGGCTAGTGCACCGCAGGTAGGCGCGCTGCTGTTGTGGGCCCCGCTGTGTCGATGTAGCTGGTACTGCGGCTGCGCAGGTAGGTAGGTGGACGCTGCTCGCTGTGGGCTGTTGTGGCTGTGGTAGTCAGGTGGGCTCGCTCTGGTACAATTTTGGCTGCTTATATTTCGAACATAACGGTACATGGGGAAAACCGGGAACGGGCTCATAGCCTCGCCCTGAATCAGCCTGGCCGTCCAGCGGACTATCGGCCGCCGGACCAGCCGGTATCGGACGGCCGGTGATCGCGGGCGGGGGTGGTTGGGGGGCGCGTCCTCTAACCACGTCGCTCCAGTTTCTTGTCTGTTTGGCCGGCCTGGAGATCGTTGCTACGTAGTCCTGCCTCTTCGGGCATTGCCTGTAGTTCGCCGAGTGTGCGCAGTTCTAGCACGCTGCGGGCTCCTTCCTCGTCTTCTTGGGGCATTCACTTGTTAGATGTGCCTCCAGGCACTTCACACATCTCACGGCGTGGTTGCAGTGGCGAGCTGCGTGGCCGAAAGACTATCTGAAGCACTGCGTGCCTGTTCTACACTTTGGGCGGTACTTCTGCACTGTCACTCTGCAGTGGCAGATCACTCGGATGTCCCTGACGACACCCATCTCCTAGTCGTGGGGGAAGTATGCGATTTACATCCTCGTCGTCATCCTGACGACGTTTTGCCCTTCAGGTCTTCCTCAATGTCCGACACCTCCATTGTCGGCAGTCCGCGTATCACGCTCTTCTTGGACTTCTCCTCCTCGGTTGAGAAGGTGTGAAAGTGTAGGTCCTTCTCCCTCAGTCCGCGTAGCAGGGACTCCCTGTCCGCTGCGCTTGTGGTGTTGACGGAGGCCCTTCCTCCTGAGATGTACTTCATCGTGAACGATGAAGTGACGTGGGCCTTGATCAGCCCCATGGTGGTCTGGTGAGTCATCTCACCGAGTTTAATGACGACGGGCGGTATGCGCGACGTTCTCTTGGGTACTGCGGGTCCGGCTCCTTCGCGAACCTCTGGTAGGGGCCCATACTTGTTAGCCGTCGGGATGGGTGGCGGCTGGCTATCCGCCGTCCTTGTCTTCTTTGCAGGGTTCTTGGGCGCCTGCCTTGTTGAGGGGGGCCTTCCCCTTTCCTTTTGAGGTTGAGGTCGCCTTCGGGAGCGACGTTGCTGGTGCGGCCCTTCCGCTTAGTGGGCGTGGTGGTGGTGGATGGCGGGAGCATCTCCTCTATGACCGCCGTGACCTCTATGTTTGGATCGGATGAAGGGTGGCTCTCATAAGCCTCCCGCTCGGGAGTCTTACGAGGGCCAGGTTTTATCTGAAAAAGAAAAACAGACCAGCCCTGCTGGTTGGTCCGCCCTGTCCGCTGAGCTGTGCTCCGGTCCGCTCTATGTCTCTGCGGCTCGGTGTGTACCCATCTTCTGTAGCCATCTCTTTTCTGATGGTTGCGGCGAATCTAGCCGCCATCAGTGCCGCCTGCAACTCTTGGCGTGGTATGGAGACGGGCCTTAAGAGAGCGACTTTTGTCTTCGCACTCCAAAAAGGACACCTTAGCTTGCCCACCTTTTGTGGGTTTCTCGATGACGTATATAGGCAACTGTACAGCATACTTGCTCAGATGCATCGGCAAATAAATGAAGGTAGTTGGCCGGGTGCTGACCTCCACAGTTGCAGCAGTCAGCCGGCTCCTCTCTCGACTACTTCGGGCAGTCACTGGTGAAGTGCTGTTCGCCGTGTGGTTGCAGCTTTCTCACGGCGTGACCGAAGGACTGGCACCGGAAGCACTGCGTTCCTGCTGTGTTCTCCTGGGCCTGTACCGGTCAAGCTTCACCCTGCAGCTGCAGATGACTCTGAGTGTCCTTCACGACGCCCATCTGCTGCGAAGTATATGCGATGTACATCGATCCAGCTCCCTTGGTCGTCATTCTGACGACCTTCTGGACATCCAGCCCCTGCTCTCGGATGTCCCCCGCGATCTCTTCGACGTCCAGGGTAGGGAGTCCCCGTATCACAGTCTTCTTCATCTTCTCCACGGCCTTGGAGAAGATATGGAACTGGTGATCCTTCTCAGTCACTTCAGCAGTGCCTCCCTAGCCCACCTTGCTTTCGGAAACATTTCCGCGCTTTTTTAATGTATGTACCTCTTCTAAGTGAATACAAGCGCAGCTGCTGAATCCCTTTTCCCTGACTGGTGAAGCTGTATTTTGTTTACCATCTATATCTCCTCTGGAGGGGAACAAGAATATGGCCAATTCGCCGTTTCTTTGTTTCTTTTCGTTGGTTTCCGGACCGGTTACTGCACTTGGTCAAGGTAATATAATATCAACGACAGTTTTACTAGCAATAACCGTTAAACACGAAGAATTCTTTCTCAGAAAGCCTTGGCGATGTCTTCCTGATTTCAGCCATTCTTCGCCAATTACTAACTCTTTCTTCCACAAGTAATTTCACCGGAATCACTCGCGCAAGCAGACCGCTATCTTCGAATGAAATAGTGCGGTATGCTCTTCAGATTGTTATCTATGTATACCTACTTTAGAAGTATGAAAATCCTCATATTTTACACATATTATGTCCGCTACTTCACTCTTTCTGCCATCAATATGTCCGACTATCTCCAAAAAATCAATGATCGGGCTTCTTGTTAATGGACTTGTTGTGTAGGTAGGTACTTTCACATCCCGGTGATCCCATGCTTCATTTTAGTCAAGAACTTTGTCCTGAGCTTGGATTATCTTGGCAACCAGGATACGATGTTCCTTACAATTCTTAAATGTTTGGATGTCAAGACTCACCTTGAAAGAGTTTGGTGATGAAGCTTTTCTAGATATAAATGTCCTACGGACAATCCAATCCAATCCCCCTTTTTTAGCCCACTTGGAGCTCTCCATCTCTCGCAATGTTGATAGCCTCCTCCCACACCACACCCAGATCCCTCAGCCAGATCTGGGATACATTTTCTGTTTGCAGCAGTGCCTCCCATTCAAACAGAGGTGTGGCCTCCACAGATACTCACGTTTCTGTAGAAAAGTTCCAATATTTATTTATTTATTTCATTTAAAGTAAACTTTCAATTTTAAGCATTTCCTATTTTGCCTGATTGATTACTAGATACAATTTTGTTAATTCTTTTTTTTTTATTATCAAGTACCTAATATAAATGTATAATTGAACAGTTGGCACTTTGTCCACGAAAGTGCTTTAAATTCATTCCTTCATCGTGTTTTATCCGATGATTTACCTTCATAAGTAGTGGCTCAATGGATTCATTGTTTATTTAGTCTAGTTTTAAGAAAATAGCAATATGAAAAAATTTTATAATTTTAATATTTCTCTATAACCTTTAGACAATTAATTAATAATTGATTAATTTAATCTGATTAAATCATTAAAAAAAACATTACGCACACTACTGCAATGTTTGTATTTCATACTCGCACACACTTCGATATATTTGACAGGGATCTTTTGTTTATCTGTGGTCAAATTGAGAATAGATTAATATTTTTTTTACCTATTAAATAAGAAATTTAATTAAATAGAAAAAACTTTGAAAATGGAACCTTAAATGTTCAAACTTAATAAATGATGTTGTAGATATTATAGGTACCTAACTATTGTTTTTTGAAAAGCCATACCTAAGTATATAATTGTATTTAATGTATCTGTATATTTAAATTTCTGCAATATAATATTTTTTTTATTAATTAGGCATTCAACCCTCAAAGAGTGATTTGTGACTCTTGTACATTTTGTTGAAAAATAAAATTATTATTATTAAGTATTATCTATATAAGGCACATAACTTGTACATATATTACACATCATAATTGTTGATTTTTTTGTTAAAATAATATTATCAAATTCTGAACCTTCTATCAAATAAGTAGGTAGGTATATAAATGTATTTTAATTTTACTATCTGAAGATTTTTATTTCAGTACATAACATAATATTATAAAAGTACTAGGTATTTATTGTTGAGCTCATTTGTTTATTTTTGTTCGCCAAAGGCGTTTTAAACAGCAAAGAAAATTATTATATTTTTGAATCGTAAAAATAAAAAAATTTGATAGCTTAATAAAATAGTTATTATGAAGAGCTAATAATAGCAGTAATGAACTTGATATACTAATATTGTATGATATCAATTATATGAACAGAATTTTGTTGTATTCTTCACTTCTGTGATAATAAACTGCATGTTCTTAAATATTTGTACCTAAACAACAACGTGGAATACTGGAGTGGCAAACTCTAGTCCGGGCTCGAAGAAGAAGAAGAATATTTGTACCCAATTGTAAGCTGTAAGGTATTCAAAAACAAATCTGATTACAGCCGTGGCCTGTCTCGGAACCAACTGTCTTCTTAAGCAGTTTGCCAACGGCTCTTGACCTAATTTCACCGATTTTCATACAAAAAGTAGCCCAACTGAAAATTTGGTATCCAGAAAGATGAAATGGTGCTAAAAAAAATGTCATTCCGAAGAAATTTTGGTATCCGGAGAGGTGAAAGTTCACTAAAAAAAAAAGGTCATTTAGTATCCGGAAAGGTGAAAATTCGCTAAAAGGGAAGTAGCCCAATTGGCGACCAGTCGCCGATTCTTATTCCGAGTAGCCCAAATGGCGATAAATCGCCCACCCACGTTGGCAATGCTGTTCTTAAGATGAATAAAAACAAGATGGTGCAGTACAATGGAAGAAATTAGTGTAACCTTCATCACAAAGTCAAGCGTCCCAGGAACTACACTGGTAACCACTGCGATACATCACACCCGACAACAGCACTTGGAGGTGCTGAAGATCACTGCTGCCTCATTTGGTGCCTTTCCTTGGACATGGTGTGGACATGGTCACTGAAATCGTCCAAGATCGATGGAGACTTTTTGTTGCCAAGATAATATCAATATACTTACAAATACACTCGCAGTTCTACCACTTCATAATGAACGACGCTGGTACATTTCTACAACTATCCACATGTGTTAAGGATGCCAAATATTAGTTGGACAATGAGAGTGCTGTTCTTCCTTCCATCACAGTCCCAAAGATGAAGTTTTCCGTCTCTTCGAAGCAGAGATGAGCAGTGGAGAGCTCTTGCTGCCACCCTATGACTTAAAAGGGTTTTGCAGCATATAGATATGTGCGAAATTTTCCCGTAATTTTAAGAAAAATATTGAGGAGGAAAAATAAAAGAGGATTTTAGTTAATATATATATATGTATTTCTGTATATACATTAAATACCTAGTGAAAATATGATAATTGATTGAATTGCACAGCGCCCTGAGGAGTAGCAAGTCCCCAGGACATCAACACTAGGAAAAGTACAAAACTAGAAAGAGCAGACAGCCCGGTGCGGTGCGGTGTGAAGTTGCAACCACTAAGCTCGAGTCTGATGTACCAGCAAGGTGCCGACAGGAGTTCACACTTTACGACACCAGCTTCATTCCCAGAGAGACAGACAAATTGTACCAGTCACACCGTCTGACAGATTGAGGAGCCCATCTCGCTACTTCGGAAAAATATAACAAGAACATGCCAAAAAACTTTATAGAGATTCTTTGATAAATTCAAAATTAATATTGTTTTATTAATTAAGAAATTATGTAATAATTTTTGATGTATTCATTTATACAACATTCAAGTAACAATCAAAGAGCCAACTTCTGTTTGTTTCTCATAAAGTCAAAAATAGTGATTTTAATTCTACAATCATTGGTTCTTTCTATATTTGGGTTTTTTATTATTAAATTTCGCTTTACATTGTATGTTTTAATTAGAGTAATAATAAAGCTAGTCCAATATTGAGACCAATTATTATAAAAAAATAATGTTATGAAAATCATTAATACTTTTTTTGATAATTTCTGTTACATTGTTTTCAGTGTTTATTTTAATAAATCATGATTGTTAACTATAAATAAACTGCCTTTTATTAGCTTAACCCTAATTACTGTAAAAACAATCAGTGTGTCTGTCAGACAGGTGCACAAACAATGAAACAACATTAAAAATGAAAGAGCCAGAACAATCATTTGTAAAAGTTTCCAAAATTGTTTAATGCTTAACAAAACTATAGCGATATTGCAAATTTTGAGTCATCTTTCATTTTTAATAGAGTAATCAAGTACAGAATCAAACGACAGAAAGTTGGTAAAACAAGTAAGAGATAAGCAGCTTGCCCACTGCACACATAAGATCCACAATTCACAGCACAAATTTCTACAGAATTGACATGACATCACAAGATAAACAAGGTGGGGGGTCCCCTCAGTAAAATTATGAACTAATCCAAAGTGCATTCTTGGTGGAATTTAAAAATATCTTCTAGAAAGAAAGGACAATTCTCTTTACTTAACACTACACTAGCTAGCAACTAACTCTAATTAAAGGAAATATTGGGCCTTGTAACACCACTTCTCATAGTAAAGTCCGCAGAGGCACCAACACAGGAATGAGGGTCCAGAGGTGCTGGCGGCTAATCTATAGCAGCCTAACTACATGTATCACAGCACAAGGAGCACACACAGGGTGGGCCGAGGGGGCTAGGTGGGAGGCTGGCTGGGGGGTTGGCTGCTTGGTGGGCGCTGCTCCGCACTGGCCGCTGGCTCCCCCACATCCTTGCTGCCCCCCAGACAGCTGTGTGGCTCCAGCATGGTGTGATGAGAGATGCTCCTCTTGTGTCCTTTGATAAGAGCATTCACCCCGCTGTTGCTCTTCATGTCCTTGGAGTTGTTCCTGCGATGTCTCAGCACCATACTGTTACTCTCCAGCAGCTTCTTTGTCTCTTCGTCCGCACTCTTGTTGCTATGGACTACGGAAGCGAGATCTAAATTCTCTACGCTTTTTAATGCTAATTGTTTTATTTGTTCAAAACTTATATCCCTAGAATTGTTCCTAGAATGATGTTTGAGATCTTTAGACTCGCATCGACTAACTCCGCCTCCCAGGTCTTTAGAAGTGGATCTAGAGAATATGTAGTTGTGGTCTCGGGAGCCACTGCGAGAGTGTCTGATATCTTTGGAGTTGCTCCTGACATGCTGGCAGTAGTAAATGTCCTGCAAATTCTCCTCGTCCCCGGAGCGGATTTCCAGCTGAATAGTTTTGGAATCGTTCCTGAGATGTTTGGAGGCAATCAGGACCCTTTGCTGCTGTCCCGAGGGGCCCCGGAAGGACTCGCTCTGCGCGAGGCTGCGGGGCTCCAGGGTGAGACAGGTGTTGACGTAGGTGTGGGAGCTGCTGCCCGACATGACGCCACTCATGTTCTCCGCACTGGGCTTCTCCTCAAACACTGCAACACAAATAAAAGTAGATGAGTGACAGAAGCACTGGGGTGATAGTAGAGAGACAAACTTGTATGTAGAGTCTGAACTGACATTTATCTAAGCTGATGATGGAGCCCGCAATGTCCTTGGTGGGATCCAGAGGGGAGCAGTACTCCAGAGACTTCCTCCTCCTGACCAGCCACCAGTCTGTGAGGAATATGCCCAGTGCCAGTATCTTGATCCCACCACACAGACCCACGTACCTGCAATACATACATAGGTAGGTAGGTATACAAATACAAACAAGAAAGAGATTCCCCGAGAGAGATGTGGTGTCTGTCTGTGTACTCACCTGAACCTGAACTGCTCGATGTCGTAGAGCAGACAGCGCCCCCCCTTCTCCCCGCAGGAGCTCTTCCACAGCAGGCAAGTAGAGTCTATAAGGTTGCCAAACAAGATGGGGGCAGGGATGTAGCCAAAGAGACGAACTATCACAAACTGCATGCCCAGAGCGAAGGAGCGCTCCTCTTCACTGACAGACCTGGTGGACAGAAGCCAGGAGCTAGTTTAATCCTTACTAGGTATTAACACTTAACTTTGTAATAATACTGTAATGACGATGATATAAAAGTAATTAACTCTTATCCTCTATCTCACTCTATCCTGCAAAATATTTCACCCATTAGAGGGTGAATTCATTATTTATTTAACACCTAAAAATGGTCTTTCATATGAAAATAAAATACGTAGGTATGTACAAAGTTTTAACGTAATGGAGTACAGAGCTTATAACAGAATACTCAACAATTAATATTATTACACGGAATGAATGAAAGAAAAAAAAACAATAATATGTATAGAAAATATTAACTTAAACAATAAAATAAATAAAAACAAGTAGATACATTTATTGTGTGTATATACAAAACTATCAAGTAAAAAACAATATTAATATTTTACGGTTTAGCCTTGCTTATACATATCTATTATTATAGTGCTTCCAGCAAATAAGTGCATGCGAGCCCCCTCTATTTATACCCCTTCTTTCATCTTGTCTCTAGACCATCCATTGTCGGTCCGTTGTGGTTGTTAACCAAAAATAGTATGGTCCCTTACTATCATGAGAGAAAGAGACCGTCATACTTGAGGTGCATTTACTCCCTGGAAGCACTATGGCTGATACCCATTTTGCTTTACATCTTCAAAATAAGATTTATTTTCAAGAGATGGCTACCTCTCTTACTGAAATTCTATTGCATCTAACATTACTACAAATATAATTGCAAGGTTCAAAGATAATTAAAGTGAAATGTGATGACACAAGAAAATAAGGACATAATTGGTTACCACAGTCCACATAGGCTTTGTATGTGAGACGCGCTGTGTGGACCTCTTTGCAGACAAACATTCCATTTTATACAATCATTTAAATAAAACAATTGATTTGTTATTCCACAATATATATTGACCTGTTCCTGCCAAACTAGTCAGGTTAATGAATACTGTGAAATAACAAATCAATTTCTCTCTCTCCCTGGCTTGCTCCCAGCTTAACGTCTATGAAGACTGCTAGGGTCAGCTCTCCTCGTCATCAGGCTGTAGACTCTCCTCTGCTGCACTACTTCCCCCACCCCACATCTTTGCATCTGCTCGCGCCTTTGCGTCACCCAGGAATTCTTTGGCCTCCCTCTAATCACAGAACGTGGAAGATTCAAGTTTATTGCCTGTTGTACGATATGCTCCTGTGGTCGTCGTTCTATGTGTCCATACCATCTCAACTGCCTTTCCTCTAGTTTACTATTGATGTCTGTCACTCCTAGGCTTCCACGAATGTGAGCACTTTTGATCTTATCTCTTAGGGACACACCAGTGGACCATCTCAGCATACGCATTTCTGCTGTCTCTAATTGTCTATTATAGGTCTTGTACATTGTCCAACATTCGGAGCCATACAGGAGTGCGGGTCTGACAATTGTCTGATAGACTTTCCCTTTCAATTTGATTGGCATTTTTGGATCACATAGAACTCCCGACACTGATCTAAACTGCATCCATGCTACATTTATTCTGTGTGTTACGTCTGCCGCAGAGCTTCCGTTATTTTGGATGAGTGATCCTAGATACTTAAAGGAATCACTATTTGGCAGCGTTACCCCATCCATTATCATTGTGGGCATCCTAGGCATGGTCAAACTTTCTGGCTCAAACGGTAAATATAGGTATTCCGTTTTCTTCCTGCTTAGTCTCAGTCCGTTGTCTTCTAATATTTTCCTCCACCTTTCCAGTTCAATTTGCAGGTCTACATGTTTATCGCTAATCAAAACTATGTCATCCGCGAACAGAAGGATTTTTAGGAGGCTGTCCATCTCAGTTTTGGTCAAATAGTCCATGATCAATATGAACAGTAGCGGGCTGAGGACGGAACCTTGGTGCACCCCCACTTTTACTGGAAATTCTGGAGAAGTACCTCTTGCACCTTGGTGCACCCCCACTTTTACTGGAAATTCTGGAGAAGTACCTGATGTACACCTTACGTGGGTTTTTACATTATCATACATATCCTGTATCGTGTGCACATATGCTTCTGGTACATTCTGGGATCTCAGTGCTGCCCATATCAGGGTTCTTGGGACTCTGTCGAATGCCTTTTCCAGATCTATGAAGACCATGTGAAGGTCTTTTTGGGCATCTCGGTACTTTTCAACTAGGGTCCTTACAGTTTGGATGGCGTCAACTGTAGATTTTCCCGATATAAAGCCACACTGATTTGGAATAACAAATCCATTGTTTTATTTAAATTATTGTATTTATCTAATTCCACCAAGAATGCACGTTCGATTCGTTGATTTTATTCCATTTTATCTCAAAAATGTTGTGAAGGATATCATGGAAGGTAGGGAAGATGTTTGAATATTTAAAGAAATACACCTCAAAGCTACCCTACGTGTGACCCAGTGTTAAATTCTATGTTGATTCTACCAATTCCATTGGTCAACCACTGTCAAGGTCGTCGCCAGTCCGGGGCCAAGGGGGGGGGGGGGCAATTTGACCCATTCATAGGCTATTTTCTATATGAAGAATGAGGAAAATATGAATTGGCTACATTTTTAAATCTCTAGGGACCTCCCCTTGGCGACGCCCTTGCACTCTGTCAACGTAGGTTGGTGTTCTGATTGGAGGTGAGAAGAGATGAGGTGTTGGGACAGGAGGAATGTCTATTCAAGACTTCATGTAGATGTTGTAAGGATGAGTAACATTAACAACTTTATGAATTCATTACCCCATATTGTGTTTACATAGTTAGCATATAGTAGAGTAGAGCAGAGCAGAGGTGCTTACCTGAGCACAATCATGAGGAGAGGCATCTGTGTCACGGCCACTATGAAGGTCATGAAGAAGAGCAGGATCAGGAAGGGGAAGATGGTGGTGCAGGGCGGGGAGCAGGGGCCTGCCGTGGCCACAGGCACCACCGTCACTTCAGCAAAGTCCTCCCTGAGGGCCACCGAGGCAGCCGCCGAAGAGCCCCCCACTCCGGACAGCACCACGCCCCCCACCCCTCCCACTGAGCCTCCCCCGTGCACGCAGGCGCAGTTGGTGTAGTTGGAGCGCGAGGAGAAGGCAGTGCAGCCCGCGTGGCAGGGAGAGAAGTAGGTGAGGCCATTGTTCCCACACACAGGCTCCACATCGGTGGTGCTGCAGGAGCAGCCAAAGTTGCAGGCGGCTGTCAGGTTCACTTGGAAGGGCTCTGATCTCGAAGTGCTACAAACAAATACCAGTTAACCTCATTATGTTTGAGAAAGACAGTTTTTTTCCTCCTCTGTAACTCAATAAAAAGACACTTAGGTATGCATATGTCCTATATGGAGACAGAAGACTAAAGTCAGGTCCACACTGCCAGGCGCCTTGAGCACATGAGGTCTCTTCTAGTATATCCTGTGTAGGTATATTGTAAAAGTTTGTTTGTTATCAATCTATGGTGGACAGAGACAGCAATAGCTCGTAGACTCTTACTACCATACCATAAAAGATATGTGCCTATGAAACTGGATTAGGAAATTAGTGGACAAATAGTTTAATTCAAAGCCAGTGGGCACCTGTTGTAGTAGGGGATGGTGGTGCCTGCCATCTTCACATTGTCACAGCCCAGGAAGAACAGCAGGGCGTAGCAGGCCAGACACACTGTGTTGCAGATGATCACAAACTGCACAGCCCCTTTAGGCCGCAGCTCCAGCCTCTTCAGCAAGCAGCCTCCCATGAATATCCCAATGCAGGCACCCGGGATGGCTATGGACCCTGCACACAATCATTTCATTTTGAGACAATCAGACTCTTAAAACAAAAGCCAGCCGGTGAGGAGTGAAGACCTGAACCCACCTGTGAACACACTGGCCTGACTCTTGCCTAAACTGAACTGTGTCTCCAGGTATTTGGGCAGGAACACTACAAATCCCGATACAATGACCAGCTCCATGCAGGCGCCCAGGCACGTCACTACGTACACAGGGTTGCACAGCAAGCGCCACATGGACACAGGGATATCTGGAACAAACCAACCATATACCAAGTGAGTACCAGCTAGAGACCTAGGGCCATTAGAGGTTCTAGTCTAGAAAATGTGAAGTAACCTTTGATGTCTCTGCCATAAGCCGTGTCGGATGGTTTGCTGCTCTTGTTGGCTGCGGTTGAACCACCATTGGAGCTGGCTGCCGCTTTCTCCCCCAGCCGCACCTTTTCCTTTTCATTGAATAGTTCTTTGGGGAATGAAAAGAATGGTATGGCCACCAGAATGAGCATCAGACCGCACAGCAGGAATCCACCCCACCACATGCCGACCCAGCGGTGATTGTCAGACTCTATGGTGTGACCACTGACATCCAAGCCAGAGACGCCGGTCAGGGAGTCCATGTGGAAAGAGAGGAGATAGGCGCCCAGGAGGAACCCCAGCACGGGGCCAAAGGCAGCCATGCTGTACATGAAACCTGTCAACAACACACACATTAATAGGTATATCTAGTCTGGTCCAAACAAACTGAAAGGGGAGGAGGCGTGTTACTACCTATGTACATGCTGGCACTGTCAGGTCTGACATGATCATCTATGTAGGTGGTGCCCAGGGTGAAGAGAGGACTGCCTCCGCATCCCAGCAACACCTGCGCCACTATGAACACCAGCACGGGACCAAACGTACTCGGAGTGCTCTGCAACACAAACATATCACACACTCATCTAATAGGGTTATACAGTCATACAGAGTGGAGACCATAATGAGCCCAGATACCTACCTGTATGCAGTTGTCTCCTCTGAGGTTGTTGTGTGGAGCTAGTGGAGGGGCGCTCAGGCCGGAGCTGAGTCTCCCCAAGCCCATATCCTGCTCTCTCACTGAGACCCCACGGCATATGTTATCCAGAGAAGAGTTACCATTGGTAGCAGTGGCATAAGGCTCTCCAATGAAGTGTGGCACCATGAATATCAGGGAACCAACACCCATGACAAGAGCTCCTGAAATTAGACAGTCAGCAGTGATTAGTGGTGGGGCTTCATGAGGGGATGCTGGGGAGGACGTGCAGGGCATATGGAACTCACCCACGGCAATCCACACAGGGATGTGGCGGCGGCTGCCCAAGTAGGACACAAAAATAACAGTAATCACATTGCCAATTTCGTAACAACTGGCTATTAGGCCAGACAGGCTGGAGGGGATCTCAAACCTCTTCTCTATGGTGGTGATGACAGAGTTGATGTAGCCGGAGCTCAGCCCCTGCTGCAAGGTGACCAGGAATGAGAGCAGCAACACAAACGTCTGGAACAAATAATGCATAAGGCCAAAGTAGTAGAGACCAAGCTGTAAGCCATCACTGCCCTTCAGGCCTCAACATACCTTGATGGTGGCGTATTGTTGGACAAAGGCAGGTCGACACTTGAGGATGCCGCAATCTTTGAAGTCGTCTGGCGCTTCAATAGCACTGGGATAGGACACGCCACGTTTATCCTTCTCTCTGAAATATAAAAAGACAGTAGTTAATATGCTTGGAAAATAGATAGTCTGATCAGTGATTGATGAAGGGAGGTTATACCAACCGATCAATCAAGCCAGCTGAAGGATTCCGGCTGTGTGACTTGGTGTAGGAAGTCACTATGGTGGTGGCCATATTATTCTGCGTTACCTCCACATCCACGCACTCGGAGCTGGCAACCCCCGACTCCGCGTACAGCCCCGTCATAGCATACATGGACTCTTGCCTCCTGAAAGCCATTTGACACCTATTATATTTTAACTCTTAATCTTTCTTATATAGCATACAATAAAGGTCAATATTGTTATAAATAAATGGTAGAAATATAATGCATCCTGTGGAGCTATTCAAGGGCACTAAGGTCATTTACTTTTTTCTGTTTTTGAGATTTTAATGCAGTTTTATTCCCCTTCAGGAATACTTACTGGAATAGTTCACAACACTTGCAAATGTTGCCTCGTTGTATTTTGGTGATAAATAATGTTTGTGGATCTTTCCCTACAGCTAGTATGGGAGCATTTAGTTATGTTCTGGCTCTATGAACAGCACAATTGTTAAACCAAAGTATTGGGACACTATTGTCTATTTATTATTTTTATTATTATTATGGAGACTTTTCACCCAACAACATGTAACAAGCTTCACATGTGACTTATTTCCTACTATACTGCCATCTCTTGAATTTTTTTTAAAGTTACACAACTATAGAGGAAAAGTTTTTTTTTACCCATCACACCCGTAAAGGGTAGGCAGATAGAACGGACCTCCACACTTTTCTATTCAAGCATAAACAAAGTTAAATTTACCCATCACACCAAGTCCCGTAAAGGGTAGGCAGATAGAACGGACCTCCACACTTTTCTATTCAAGCATAAACAAAGTTAAATTTACCCATCACACCAAGTCCCGTAAAGGGTAGGCAGATAGAACGGACCTCCACACTTTTCTATTCAAGCATAAACAAAGTTAAATTTACCCATCACACCAAGTCCCGTAAAGGGTAGGCAGATAGAACGGACCTCCACACTTTTCTATTCAAGCATAAACAAAGTTAAATTTACCCATCACACCAAGTCCCGTAAAGGGTAGGCAGATAGAACGGACCTCCACACTTTTCTATTCAAGCATAAACAAAGTTAAATTTAATTCAGTTTTTATGTCATAAACTATTTCATTCGTGTAATAAGTAAAAAAATGTATTCTGGGTTAGGTGGAAGTTTGACGGGCGGGTCAGCTAGTGGATAGTAATACAGTCAACTTCTATTTCTATTAATACTGAATATCCGAGTGTGGGGAACTTAACATGTTGCAAAACTTGTGTTGTGAAGGAGGAATCTCAAACCCACAACCTTTAGGATGAGAGACAACTGGTGGTGACTGACATGAAAGACAACTTGGTCGGTGCAATCTGTAAGGTGAGGTGCATCACGTCACGTAAATATTGTCACTGTTGTGCTGAGTCAAACAACATAGGTATGTTACTGAGATCTGAGGTCACATTGGAAGATAACTGGATGACAATGTTGATACACTTATCTTGTGTTTACACTCCAATATCATCTTGTACTTACTTCTTATTATTTATTCAGGAAAGGAAAGAAAAAGTGTAAAAGGGCTTGGACCAAACACATTCCCTCCTCAAGGAAGGTGTACTTCTTCTTAATGACAAATGTAATGTCAATTGAAGAAGTGTACTCGGATACAAAAGAGTGGAGATCTAGAGGTCCCTTCTCTCTGCCTGCCCCTCAAGGAACACCTCTTTCAAGACGCATCCTTTAAATAACTTACTGTGAAAGATTCAGAGTATATCTGTGTTTACTTTGAGAGAGCATAGATCCATTATTTAGGTACATAAATTGAAGTTTTAATATGAACCGGTGTAAATGGAGGATTCAGTATTTCCTGTAAGATATTTTTACGAAATCATATTGTGGTTGCAGCGAGCACTGGCTATCGGGCAGCTAATTCACCAACCTGTGTCCTTTTCTGTGTTGCGGAGCTGCGGCCGCCCCGGCACTGGGGCCCACCTGGTCGCTCCCCATGGCTCCCTCGCTGGCCCTGCGTCCCCGGGGCCCCAAACTTCCCGTCCCGCGCCCCACTTTGCCTGATCTAAAAGACTCCCAAAAAGAAATACTATGCAGTAACTCTGCAATACTTCATTTTTCTGATTGATAATCTGAAAACAAAAAATATAATAAGTTCATGTAGGTACCTACCTATTTTCAACAGAGAACAGCTGATGTTATTGTAAACGTGTTTTAAAATCAATCAATATTTGTAGGTAGCAAAAACTCAAATGGAAATATTGAATAACGTTGAGAGATTCCTGCTATAGTTCAAGGGAAATAATGGGGGAAGTCACTCGGATACTTTTAAACTTTGGTATTACACAGCCATTGGTGAGAACTTGTGGAAAAAAATAAATTTTAAAAGCATGAGCAAATGAACAAAACACAGTGGCAAGCAATTCAATTTAACAAAATCCTGAAAATGACTATTTATCTTGCAAAGTAAATCATTGTTTGTTGTAATAATGTTAAAATTTATGCTTTGTTTATATAGCTACTTCTCCATTGTTGGTACAAAAATAAATATTAATTAACTTAACAGAGTTTTAAAAATAGAATTTAACTCAAGATTCATTTATACACTTCAGCTGAAAAGTAGTCCAAAATTGACGAAAGCATTGAGATCAAAACACTGCATATTACTGTAGTAATGCAAAACAATAGTGGTGTTATTATGAAATGTCACATCAGCTGTAAGAATACATAACACTGTGTGAATGATCTGGAACATTCATAATAGGCTAACCTGATCCAATAATCCAGCAGTCATACAGCGTGCCTTGCTAAACAATATCCTTTGTGATGATGAGGTTCAGAGAAAGGAACAAATAAGCTGTTGTCTGAACTATATTGTACACAGCTAATCAGTAAGTAATCACTAATTGGTCGCACGCGATGCGCAGTGCTGGTGTAGGTATAGAGCGAGGATGTTTTGTTATAGAATTACCCTCGGATACGTATTCATAAAACAGTACGCGTACACTACTGTCTCTTGATAAAAAAAACTTATCACTTTACTAGAACTAAAAAGATCACCTTTAAATGCTAAATGACAAAACACAGTCATAACATGAGTACAAAAACCAATCAATGCACCACCACACCACACGCATCCAAGGCTAAACGGCGGACATAATAATACACGTATGTAATAATAAACAATTATAATTTACAATACATATTAAATGCGTGATCCTGATCTAGATTATAACTAAGGACCAACTCGATGACAGATCTCCATTTCCTTTCTCTTGCTCCCACTGTGTTTCTAACTGGACAACGCCACTAGCGCCACTCTCCGCACAGCTGTTCACTACAGAAAATGTAAACATTCACCAGCAGTGTGAAGTTGGAGCGATTGTCTTAACGCACACTAGCGACATCTAATGTCACTACCACAGAACTAGTTCGGTGTGTCAACAAACTAACAAAACTCCGCCATTTTATATTGAGAATGAGTCACTACGTCTATAATAAAAAAGGTGTCGTTAGATTCCTAAAAATGTATGCAATTACTTCCTCCGGACTGTTAATGCAACTAATTAGCAAAGGAAAAAAAACGGGCCCCTCCGGGATTTGAACCCGGGACCTCCTGCACCCAAAGCAGGAATCATACCCCTAGACCAAGAGGCCGTCAAGCGAGATCGGGAATTTTTGTAATTATATTATAATGGCTAAAATAATAATAAGAGATTGCAATTGTACAATAATTATTAATTGTTTTAAATACAACAATAATTTAGATCCTGAGCGTTAAATAATGATTGTTGATGCTGAGTATAAATGAATAGCGGTTTCATAATTATTTTAAGGACAAAAGTAAGAAATAAATACAAGTCGGTGAATTATGTTTAGATTTATTCTGATAGGATGAAGTAGCGTTTTCTGATGTCTCGCTATAAAATTATTCCTCTAAAATTTTTAATATTAGGAATTTATTTTTCATTATTATGAACCAAGGATATTCGGACATCTACCGAATATCCTTGGAAACAATAAGGGGTAGGGACATATTATGTACCTACAGCAAAAATAATGTATCGGCGTAGAAGGCTAATGAAATGCTTTTCGGAAATTGGGAAAGTGTTCTGTCTGTTTCGAGAATACTAGGGAGGAATGTGGCAATTGAGACAATAACACTATAATAAAGAATGCTCTTCCCGTATTTGGTTTGAAGTACCTTCTCAGTTTTCCTGAATAAGAAATCCTGGCAATCTTTCCTTCTGTCGCTAGGATACTAAACTTCGCAATCGACATAATAACGCTGCAGATGTAACCAAGGACTCTGGTGTCACTATGACAAGTAAATAAGTAACTGATTTTATTTTGACTGGTTAGAGTTGATTGGGAGTACGAACATAGTGGCAATGTAAAGGCAGATTTGAAGAATGAGGTTGCGGAAGATTCACTTGATCTACTTTCCTCCGGCCATCGTGTTGGAGTATGTCCAGTCGGCTCGAGTCAAGAAAAAGACGATTGATCTGCTGGACCTGCAGCCTGAGTGAGTTTACTTCAACCACTTGCACACCTATTTCATACAATTAATTTTATTCTGTTCCTCCTGTGAGGAACTCAAGAGAACTGCGTTGAATAGGTCAGAATGGAGAAAAGACGGTTAAACCATCCTTTAGGAAACATTTCAAAAATATCTCAGCGGGTGTATTAAATTCCAGTTCCAATGTAGAGGAGATAGTGCAGGAGGTGGCGGGCAGAGAGAGGCTGGTCACAGAGGAAAGCACACGCCAGATGCGACGGTGTGTCCAGACTCTTGTGGACAACTTGGCGAGAGACTCCTCGTCCGGTAAAAGGTTCTACGTGTACAGAACACAACGCACCCACCTGCTGCCCCTGACCAATGTCATGTTTGACAAACAGAGCAAGAGGTAAGTGAATATTCGGATCCAAAGAGCATCCACCAGACCACGGAACATTCATCAGAATAATGGCGGGTGGTGTATTCCAGGTGTCTCACTGGCAGCTACGACAGGACGTGCAAGGTCTGGCATGTGGACAGCGGGGAGGAAGTGACCCTGGAGGGACATGGCAACGTGGTGTACTCCGTGGGCTTCAACTATCCCGAGTGGTGAGTGCTGGACAGAGGCTGCAGGACAACTACCTCACTCGCCCTCTTGTTAATACGTTCCTTTGTGTTTGATTCAAGTGATCGTGTTGTGACGGGGTCTTTCGATAAAACGGCCAGAGTGTGGGACGCGGAGAGTGGGCAACTGCTGTTGACTCTTTGGGGACACCGCGGCGAGGTGGTGGGCGCCCTCTTCAGCCCCGATAGCGGCACTATCGCCACGGCTTCTATGGACCACACGGCCAAGACATTTGATGCCTCCACAGGTAACAACTATAAAATTTTAACCCATATATTATTGACAAACCTTCTGTCAGATGCCAGATCTGAGTCATCGCTGAGTATCCTTTCTCACACTCAGTCTGTCAACTGTCAAGGTTTGTTGGTAGCAAACAATGGCAGCTTCATAATTAGATATTTTATTCAGGGCAAGAAGTTAGGACATTGAAGCGCCATTCTGCGGAAGTGATTGCATTGTGTTTCAATAGAGTGTCTCCACACGTGCTAGTCACGGGGTCTTTCGATGGGAGCGTCATTTTGTGGGACCTGAGGCAACCGGGGTGAGTATAGCCAATTTGTCATACAGCAAAAGTGCAAGCCTGGTTGTTCCAGAAGCTTGATGAATGACTTTTTGTTTCAGAGAGATGACTGTGTACAGCGACCACGAAGCAGGGATATCAAACTGCTTGTTGAATCGGAGCTGTGAGCTGATGGCCAGTGGCTCTTTTGACACCACCGTGAGGGTGTGGGATATCCGAAATAAGAACTGCGCGGTCACATTCACTGGCCATACGGACGAGGTTAGTGTGTTGGCTTAGTCTTAGTTTGTAATGTGCGAGTGCATCAAATTTTAGGCCAAAATATTTCCTTATATTTGTGTGTGTACCTTATGTCCATATCTACATATTATAATCTCCAACAGATCTAATGAAGCTTCTAAAATCTCCCGATCAGATTTGATATCACGGTGACCAAAAAATATTGTGTAAAAAGTTAAAAGAAATATAATTGGAAGAAAAACATTATTGGGAATAAAGTTCATGAATTATTATACTCTATTCACAGAGTGGTGGCAAATGTTTGTGCCAAGTCAAGGACGTCCCTTTAATGTTCATTTCATCTGAATATAAATGTGTTAACTCCGCATTTCATCTCAATATAAATGTGTTAACTCCGCATTTCATCTCCAGGTTTTGGACATCGCCTTTGATGCGTGCGGCAGGAAGTTGGCCTCCTGCTCCTCAGACGGCACCGCCAAGGCTTACGACGTATCCGCTTTGCGAGAAATCTGCACAATGAAGGGACACACTGAGGAAGTATCTAAAGTAATTAGTGTTTTCTTGCTAAAACTTAGGAACTTGCATATTGCTCATTCTTTTACCCTTCGTCAACAGCATCTCACGACCACATTTTCGTCTCCACAGGTAAGCTTTAATCCCAGCGGAACATTTATGTTGACTGCATCTGCGGATGCCACCTCCAGAATATGGAACTGCAGCACTGGCAACTGCACTCAGGTAAGAATAAACTGCGATAGTTCGGAGAATACCAGTTGAGAATACCAATGAGTTTTTTTACTGGTGGTATTTTGCAGGTACTGTCGGGACATGGTGGCGAGGTGTTCTCCTGCGCGTACAGCTACATGGGAGACGCCCTGGTGACGGCCTCCAAAGACAACACTTGTCGTGTGTGGAGGTGATACGAGTGGTTCCTGCCGCGGGACTAGGAGCTGCTGGCTGGACCATCATCACATCTGGAAACTTCTTCCTAGCAGTTGGCACGAGACTGCTTAGAGCAGATTAAAAAAATATCTTGTTTCATCTATAGAGTGATGTTGAAAACATGCGTCCAGACATTATAAACACAGACTGTCGGTTCTGTTAACTGGCAAAAGCAAGATTTGTATTATTGGGAGAATTCGGCCATTAGCAGGTGCATGTGGTGAAATATTGTCTATTCATTCTTATCTCTCGAATAATGGGCGATGGCTTCTCTGCCCAAAAGTACTTAATGACTTATTCAAAGTGGTATAACAGCCGTGTATTACGACGAGTAATTAATTGGCATTAAAACGTCATCATTGCCATTTCGACTTTACTCTAACGGGTTCATATTATGGGGCAACATTATAACCATCGCAGTTGGTGACTCCATTTCTAATGGGTAAATTTCATGAGTAGGTACCAGGGGAGAACAATAAGATCCTACGGGGTGCATAGGATTTTTCTTCAAGAAACGTACATAAATAGATATATTGCAGACACTCATGAAAAGTCGGTAAAATCTGATCCCTTTTTACTCATGATGGGTCAAGTGAAATTGCACTAGGTACCTACCTAAAAAGAATATTGTTTACGTCAAGCCAGCCTAAGATTGAGAGATAACTGTACCAGATGGGCGTAAGCCTGTAGTGGTTAAATTTAGATTAGCCAATGAAAATCGAGCACGATTTGTGTAATATCAAGAACAAAATTAATGAGAATCACCCAAAGATGCCCATTTCACCCTTTCGATGCGTTTTTCTCAGCAGCCAGTCGAGTGAGAAATTAATAAAGAACACTCTTCTATACATAGGTGTTACCTAATGCTTGAAGCATTCTCTACCAGTCAACCGGTCCCGTCCAATCTGAGATAGGATTCCAACCCCGAGTAGAAATTTCAAATGAAAAAACAAATTTGAAAATTCTGACCCGACCGGGAATCGAACCCCGGCACCTCTTGATCTGAAACGGAGCCTTTGCCAATATAGGCTATCGAGGTCGGTAACAGTGAGGTGAGTGAATGTGTTAGGTAGGTATGTAATTTGGAATCCAGTTAGAGTTAGAGGCATTTATAAATTGCTTTGAAATAACTTAGCTTGAATCAATAAAGTCGCTTGAGCTCGGGTTGGCTGGGAGAGATCCTTCGGGATAGGTCCGTCCTTATTTCTGTAATTTTACTTTTCAATAAAGCCTTGTTTTTTTACCCATCACGCCGTTTCCCGAAGGGGGTAGGCAGAGAGTACGGACTTCCATTCTTTCCTATCCAAACAAACCTCTTTCGCTTTCTTCAAACGCATAACATTCCGCATAATATGCTCTATTCCTTTTGCTCCTGACTTGGCCCTTCTGTAAGACGGCACCGATATGGTCGGACCATGTCATTCGAGGTCGGCCTTAATTGCGTGCACCCATTCTTTTAGATTTATATAAATATCCTTTTATTCATTCTTTTTTCGTTCATTCTCTCTACGTGCCCAAACCACCTTAATTTATTCACTTTCATTCTTATCACTACGCTAACATCCACTCAACATCCAATGTTTATTTATTTATTACTAGCTTATACCCGTCTTGCTTTACGTTTTTTATTCCGATTGTCAGGCTTGATCGATAGGTAATTAAACAGGTTCTAGTCTAGCTTCCCATTGCTCAACAGACCTCTATAACTGGCATAAGCACAGAAAAAGAAGAATGACACTTTTAATGTTTATTAAAAAGAAAGAAGAAAAATTATAGTTTGCCACTCACATGAAAAAAAAACGGCATATATCATATATGTTAGGTGCATCTCACACTTGATTCAATTTCACTGTTAAATCGAACCTACCTACATAATATTATGCTAGTTACTCTCTCTATGGTTTGCATCTTAGCTACATCCCTCTATGTGTGGAATGGTACAAATTTTAGGTGATTGACTAATGATGAACAGCAGCAGACTGCTGTTTTACCGACCTAAAATAATATTATACGAACCTACCTACATAATTTGCAAGTTTTACTCTCTCTATGGTTTGAATCTTAGCTACATTCCCTACAACCTCTATGTGTGATAAAGGCAGCTGTTTTACCGACCACTGTATGTCACTAAAATATGTCAAACTTCAAAATGGAGGAATTATTTTGCAATTTTTTTCATTAAATCTTTATTTATTGAGAATAATAAGATTTGAATAATATTTATATGTATAACAAATCAATCTCCAATTATTTTATTACATTATCATACCTTAATACCAAGATTCCATTCAACGTTTACATGAGTAATTTTGTTTCCAAAAGATGGCTTACTGTCTTTTTTTTTTTTTAATTTGTATGAAGATCCTAAAAAAATAGTGTTTTTTAAATAGCTCTAAATTTAAAGTTAATGCAGCAAATTGTATTTAAGAACCTTCTTCGGCATTTTGCACGTCTCTGCGCAGATAATTATCTGACGAAGCATTTGTATTTTGAGCGTGATGCTCCCATATACGATAAAAAGCAAATAAAAAAACAAACATTTCTGAATTATTATGTAGATTTTGATGATTCGCCGTTCTGGTTTTTTCAAGATTCTGGTATTGCAAAATAGTTTTGATATAAAATGTCAATTATGCAAGTAAATAGATTGATCACAAGAATAAAGTGATGTATGTTTTTGAACCTTTTTTCATTTGATTTTCTATGCCATACCTAACTAGGGTTGCCAGATGTCCGGTTTTCGTTATGCTTGTCCTTACTTCTTACATCCATGGCTTGTCCAGTCAAGAACATCTCGATAAACCGGACAGACCTTTTTTTTAGGAGAAATAAATGTTTCCAGATACCAAATTTTATAGAAATGACCTTTTTTTTTTAGGAAAACTTATGTTTCAAGATACAAAACCTCCCCCCCCCCCAAGTCCTGTCCGGTTTTTTTTTTCAACACATCTGGCAACCCTATAGGTACCTAACACGATGTTTTAATGACGTGATAACAAAGATTTGTTTTGTTTCTCTGGACTGTGGTTTATGCGATCTTTATTCCAGCTAGACCAGCCGAGTTCTGGAAATTTCACTTGTCATCCACTCTAAAATGGGATGGCAATGCTAGTGTGCCTGTACAGCCTTTTGGGCCCCTGCGGATCAACCAACTACTAAAAACTTGGCTTGGAAGACTTCAAAGTAAAAATATTATTTCCGCCAATTCGCAAGGACATATTTCCTGACACTCGCACGCATCGTGCTCGTGGTGACGAAAAACAAAAATAATTTAGGCCAAGTAGGTAGGTACATTACTATAGAGACGAAAGTCACAGAGATTTCTAAACTTTTAGAAAATCTAAATATTTTTAAAACCTATCTGATGTGCCTGGCTGCATAGATAATGTTAATTTTACTACAGACAATAAGTAGGTACCTACTAGATTTTTTTGTGCTAATAAAATACTTTTTGTGATGTTAAATTTTTAATCGACTTCCAGGCTGACATAGTTCTACATTTTTGGCCTATTGTTGAGGAATTTTTACTTATTGCTGAGGAATTCCATTTTAGTGATATTATTGAGTCGTAGGCATAAATCTACAATTTCTTTTTACCTATTTTATTTCCCCAAAAGCCGGCTTGTTAAAATCAATACGAAAATAACGGTAGTTATCTTATACTTTTTTTTTACCCGTCACGCCGTGTCCCGTAAGGGGTAGGTAGAGAGAACGGACCTCCACTCTTTTCTATCCAAGCATACTTCTTTCGCTTCTTCCACCGACATAACATTTCTCCAACAGCTTCTCCTATTTCTCTTACTTCTTGAAGGAAGGCCAAGGAAGAAGTAAGAGATAAATAAAAAAGAAATAAATTCCTTCATTCGTAACGTCTAAATCTGTATAATATAAGTGGAATAATATTGTTATTTTTAAGTTATAAAATATGTAATTTTTGTAACTTCATAATCTAAATAAAAATATAAAACAAAATAAGCATTTACAAATTTAACTAATTGAGTCACGCCAAATACGTAGGTAAATATTTATTTGTTATATTTAAGAATGTGTCTTTAGTATTACCTTTAAGTATGACCTCACGTCCTTAAACCACAACAGCGCAAGAAACCAGCCCCGGTAGACCCTCTCATACTGTGTTCCGCTCCTTTAAAGCAGAGGTGAGAGGTTTGGACATAGTTGAGAAGGAGGTCATGAGCATTGCGCAAGATCGAGCGCAATGTAGAGCCCTTGTTGCCTCCCTATGCTCCTAAGTGGGGTTTAAAGGGAGAATAAAATGGATATATGTGTCTTTAAGAATGTTATTTTTTTAATGGATTGGCTGGCAGAAATCTGTTCATATAATATACCTGACCTAAGTACCTTTAACATTTTTAAAATTCCTCGACTTAGGTATATTGTGCTTTCAACTTATTTATTTATTTATACGACACTGTGTGCCTTTAACAAATCAAAAATTACAAGTTATATGAAATTACAATTTGAGTACAACAGATAGAAGTACAGTAATAGTAGTAGAAACTATTCAACAATTCAACACCTACTTAATAAAATACAGATGCCAAATAAATCAAGTTGGAAAAGTAAAGTATTTAGTCCTATCAGTAGATTGAACTGACAAACATAATATAAACTACAGCTGATAGATCATAAATATAAATAGGTTATAAATAAAGTTGAATAGATGGATTGTAAATATAGTGTAATGGATAATATTAAAACGGAAGATTCAAACAAATTAAATAATTTAGATACAATATTGAAGTAAATTTAAAGGTTTCAATTGTAAATAGGTAAAAATAATTTGAAATTTTAAGTTAGACAGAAATAGTAAGAATAAATAGAATAACAATATTATAGAGGAAGGTGTAAGTGTAATGATAATATTTTTATAATAATAGTGTAAATACTGCGTTGTTTTACCAACGTTATAAAACAAAGTTTGACAACAAGTGTGTTCACAGGATATGCTCTGGTAACTATAGTAGGTACCTACCTACCTATACCTACCCACTGTCCTCCACTTTGCATTTTTGTTTACTATTCCCCACATCCTAATTTGTAGTTTATGACAATTTGGTAAGAGTGCAATATACGTCCCACATTGCAGGGGCTGATTTAGTCATATAAATGGATATGAGATATACGGTTCTTGTTCTGCACCGTTTGTCTCCTAGGTGGGAGGAACAATGAACTGTGTCTGCTTGGTGGTCAGGAGTCTAAAAAGGGTTGTGTTTGCTGGGTCCTCTGCGTCACACGCCCCCCCCCCCCAGGTGGGAAGACAGAGTTTGAAATGAAACTCGTCGATGATGGATCAACACTGAATATATTTTCGCAATACAAGTAAGTACATTGCACAGCTACTTGCCGCTTTCTCGTGTTCTTCAACTTGGTACATGAATATTATTATTTTTGAAAATGCCAGGCGCTTTCAAGATCAGCTGACGTGATCGCGAAAGCACCCCTCACTGGCGTGATCCTTATACGCGCCCAGCACCCTCAGCTCCCATTCAACTACCATTCTACCAAAACCAAAAAATATTACAAATTCCGATTTCCTTGTCGTTATTTTTTACAACTCCTTATATTTTTTTTCTATATTTAGTAAGTTTATTTCAATTCCATCAATGTACAATATTATCAAACAAAATTATGATAATTAATATTTAGCAATTTTAAGCAATTCTACTACTTCGCGATAGCTTGTTGATTATTCTTTTCCCACACCCCTTCCTCCCTTTTTTCCTTCCCTTCTTCTTGCACTCTCCATTTGTGTTTGCGTTTACCTCTAGCTATTTTCATATTTCACTTACACTAGTAGTATTCCTATTGATATTTTTTTTCTCTCTCTGGAACATGTTGTACCTGTTTCACTCAACAATAAATAATGTAACATGTGACACATCTCGATGGAGGTCAACTTAGTTTAAGGTCATAAATTAATTCTGTTTCTACTTTTAATGTATAGTTGTCCTCTGTAATGTGTTTTGATAAAATAAATAAATAAAAATAAAAAAATAAAATTAATATATTATAATAACTGTTTGATGCGTGTGTGTTGCCCATTCTTCTGTATGGGTGTGAGTCCTGGCACCTGAAGAATTTTGGGTATAAGATGGTACCACCGCATCACGAACGACGCTATACGTCGGCGCACCCAGCGCAGGCCCACCATTACGGAGAGGAGATGGGCATGGCTGGGACATGTGTTGAGGATGCCGAATGACAGTTGGCCGAGGAGAGCGCTGTTTTTCCTCCCATCAGGGTTTTGAAGACGTGGAAGACCCTCTCATACCGTGTTCCGTTCCTTCGAGGCAGAGCTGAGGGAAATGGACTTGGTGTGGGAGGAGGTCATAAGCATTGCGCAAGATCGAGCGCAATGGAGAGCTCTTGTTGCCTCCCTATGCTCCTAAGTGGAGTTCAAAGGGAGTTTTGATTTAATTGATATATTATAATAACTTAAAAGATAGCCAAGTGGCCACCACGCGCACCCAGCGTGCGCGTGTACACAATATTCGAAATCAAAATCCTTAAAAATAATATTATTTACTAGCTGACCCGCCCGTCGAACTTCGACATAATCCAGAATAAAAAAATAATTTTGACTTATTCCATGAATTAAATATAGTTAATGACATAAAAACTTAATTAAATTTAGCTAATAATTTATTTTATATATATAATGATTAATGTTGATTCGGATGCGGGATAAAGTTCGACGGGTCATAAGTTTGTAATAAAAATAATAAATAATTCCTATATCAGAATCTGAATAGATGTGTAACTTTAAAAAAAATCAAGAGATGGCGGTGTAGTAGTTAATAAATCGCATGTGATATACGTTACGATATTCTATATGTTGTTGAAAGAATAGATGACCCAAACATAGAGGCCACGGCGCTCATCGAGGAGATGGTCCCGCCATCTATCTACAAGCGGAAAGCTGCACCAGCACCAAAGGGAAAGGCCCCCCTCGACAAGGCAGGTGAATGGCAGGCGCCCAAGAACCCTGCCAAGAAGACAAGGACAGCGGAGAGCCAGCCGTCCCCACCCCGACGGCCAACAAGTATGGGCCCCTACCCGAGGTCCGCGAAGGAGCCGGACCAGCGCAGACTAAGAGGGCGACGCGGATTCCACCCGTCGTCATAAAGCTCGGTGAGATGACTCACCAAACCACCATGGGGCTGATCAAGGCCCACGTCACTTCATCGTGAACGATCTCAGGAGGAAGGGCCTCCGTCAACACCGCAAACGCAACGGACAGAAAGTCCCTGCTACGCGGACTGAGGAAGAAGGACCTGCCTTTCCACACCTTCTCAACCGAGGAGGAGAAGTGGAAGAAGAGCGTGATACGCGGTCTGCCGACAATGGAGGTGTCGGACGTTGAGGAGGACCTGAAGGGCCAAGGACTCAACGTCCGGGAAGTGCGATGTACATCGCATACTTCCCGGACGACCAAGAGATGGGTGTCGTTAGAGACATCCGGGTGATCTGCCACTGCAGAGTGACAGTGCCAGAACCGGCACGCAGTGTTTCAGATGCCAGTCCTTCGCCCATGCAGCCCGCCACTGCAACCACGCCGTGAGATGCATCAAGTGCCTAACAAGTGAATGCCCCAAAAAGACGAGGGAGGAGCCCGCAGCCATAATCACCAGGCCGGCCAAACAAAGAAACTGGAGCGACGTGGTTAGGCGACAGGCCCGCAACCACCCCCCGCCCGCGAGCAGCAGGCGTCCATGAGCAGGACACCCACCCATATCGCAGGTGCCTGGGCCTCGGTTCAAAAACTGTTCCACAGCGAATGCTAACGGCGACGTTCTCCTGAACTACGTTAAAAAACACGCGAACACCACCGCGTATTTCCCCGACTCACCCACATACTACAAGAGGGGCTGCATCCCTTCCACTCTTGCTATCGCGGTACTCAAGGGATACAGCCAATACATATCCCGTGAACTGCAGGGGCTCGATCGAGTAGGTACCTCAGTACACAGCCGTCCACACACTCACCACCGTCATCTCAGAAGGCAGGGCCCAGTATATCCCACTGCGCACACCGCCCCCCGCCCCAGAAGGTCCTCCTGATAGCCACCCAGAACTCCCACAGAAGGAGATACGACAGATTGGGCGATCCCGAAGACAAAAGTCGTCGTGAACAGCCTCCAAAGGGAGATCGGGTCACTGCTCCAGCAGCACATAGACCACCAGTGGCGCAACAGACTTGCCCGAGTCACCCCCGGAGACCACACGGCGCTCTGGGGAGTCGTTCGCTCCCTCAAGCCGAGAAGCGAAACTGTCCCGGTAAAATAATACAGACTAAAGTCGCGAGTAACTTCACTTGCATACTTAAATTAACTTCGGGTTAACACAACCTCGGGCAAATTGTAACTTCATTCATGTCTCGCTTTTGTTTTTACACAATTCGGACAAATACGAATCTTTGCTTTATTTGCTAACCGAGATGTGCGTGCACTCACAACTGATTATTCTATATTTACCTAATATTAGGTAGATACGTACCTACGTTATTCTTATGAGTAAGTACCTACTTACTTACGTGTCCGATTTTTTGGCCTCGATATAAAATAAATACCGTTTTGAAAAACTATTGCATTTTCTCGCCCTCGTTTGATTTTTATATTGATTATCCGGTGGTGAAGGGATTATCCAGCATTTAGCCCTTTCCAGGGGGTGCCCGATGTTTTAATAAACTTACAAAACCCAATATGCGCGGATTCTCCTTTCAAGCTCCCTATACAATGCAATAAAAAAGTCCATTGTCAAAAACGTACATTATTCTATCTAACCTAACTCCATGTTTCTTTCATTTCATCTCTAAATTTTGCATCCGGCCGATAGTAGTTAAGTCTTAACATTGTGGTAATGTATAGTGTTCAGTGTTCACTGATGTTCTAAGCCTAAGCGCATACATCGGCTGGAGAATTGACGACTCTTTGACGAATTGACAACAAGAACCATAAATACTTGGGCGACTTCTTTTATCCAACATCGATATTGCATAGATTGAAATTTCATACAGGGTGTTCGGTTGTGCGAAGAAATATGTCGAGCCCATTCAATGTATCAACGCTAACACCGAGATCTCCTGTTGAGGGCAACGGGCAACTGCCAGTTGACGTAACACCAAAAAGGGGACCATACAAAGAGGATGGGCCGCACCCACCAGCAACACGTATGGAGAATGAAATATATGAGATAAGGTCAATCCTAACCGATCCCAAAAACAAAATATCACATTCGATTAAAGATGGCATTAATATGCGCATAGACAAAATAATGAACATATTCTCCGAGGTTACGCTGGAGTATATGGAAATGAAGGGAAGACTAAGAGAACTGACCCCAGTATTGGATAATATACCTGCACAGTTAGAAGGATTAAAGAATGCTCTGGCACCGGACTGGGCAACAGTGGCGCAACGAGGAGATGAAAAAGTCTACCGTCGCTCTGTAAATACCAACAATAGATTCTCCTTATTTGTGAGGTCTGTTGGGGGTGACATGGACCCTAAAGAAATGGAAAAAATACTAAAAAGGGAGCTAAGACTGGGACCATTGGGTATCTCAATGGGTGGACTACGAACAACTCGAAGAGGTGAACTTGTAATTTGGAGCTCTAGAAGGGAAGATGTCGAACTACTAACGGCTGTAATAAATGAAAGATTTGGGGACAGGATCACTGCTGAGATATGCAAAAGAAGAAAACCATGGATTGTACTTAAGAACGTGTCCATAGACTATGATATGAAATACATTCAGGAGGATTTAATTAGTCAGAATCCAGAAATCAAGCCAGCTTTAAACCACGCAGACGATTTCTCCGTGAAAAGAACAATACGGCTCAAGAATAGGTCAGCCGTGCACGTACTAGTTGAGACTCCAACAACTGTGCGTCGCAGATTAATAGACATGGGAAGCATTTACTTGGGTTACCAGAGAATTCACATAGAAGACTCTAATCCTTTGACAATGTGCTACCATTGTCTGCGTGCTGGACATACAGCCAACAAATGTCTAAATTCTGCTAAACCAGCTAAATGTTCCCACTGTAGTGGGGATCATAGCTTCGACGTGTGCGACAAGAGAGGGGACAAACCGGTTTGTATAAATTGTAAATACACAAGCAACAAAACAGAGAATAAATTAGATTATAATCACAGCGCACTGAACAAAGAGGCATGTGGCTACTATAGAAGAATGCTTAATAATGCCAAACAGAATATCGAATACTGACTAGAATTGTATAAGGATTGGTCATCCAGGTATGTTTTACACTGTATAAAAGTATATACTGATCGTCTTTCAAAACACAAATTAATGTTTTTATATTATTGTTACATACAACACCGACACTGCTCGGCCGGTATAATTGAAGACTACGATGAAGGTAAAACAGAACGTCATGGTTTTGTTTACATCAACATAAAAAAATGCTCATGGTTCATGGTTATGTTAATTTTAAAATATAGCATTTTTGATTCATTTTTTCATGGTTGTGATGAGTATACACATAGGAGTTATAAATGCTTAAAACATATTGTAATGTACGTGTTGATCTCAATAGTTATTATGAATTCGTTTGGAATGGAATTTATAGGCAATTGTGGTGATAAAGTGTTGTATTTGAATTTTTCTGATTGCTGTGTTTTTTCCACTTTCCATGGAACTAATGGATCGTGTTGTCTGTGCGGGGAGAGTGATTCGGTTGGCGAGTGGCTTCTCGGATGTGGGGCTTGTATGCGTTTCGTTTCCTGTGAGTTGAGAATTATTGCAGGGTTGCTGTCTTGCGCTGACACTAAATATATATTGTCGGCGAGGACAGATGACCTGAGGGATGAAAGGGGAGTGACAGATTTGGTTCGTGGTGGCCGCGGTTGCTGTTGTCAATTTATCCTTATGGTTTATAGTGAGCTGATTGAATCATGACTAATAATGAATACATATTTGACTGTTTGGACAACTCTTACATAATCGATGAATGTGTGTGTGAAAGTGTCGATGACTGTGAGCGATTTATGTCTACGGACGAGAGAAATTTTGTTGTTTTACATATGAATATCAGAAGTATGAGAAAAAATTTTAACGAATTCCTTGTTAACATGGCCTCTCTCAGGGTCATGCCCGCGTGCATTGTCTTAACTGAAACTCATTCGTTGGACTCTATGTATGAAATACCATACAGAAAATAGAATTAATAAAAATAGTGGAATAGCATTATTTATCCGATCTGAATTCTGTGATGTGGTGGTGAATGAACGTAGAGACTTGAATATGAGTGATTGTCTCAAGGTAGAGATCAAGGTTAAAAATTCATTCACTTTTACTATTTATGCAATATACAGAACCCATGCTTCCACTGTGGGAGCGTTTATTGCTGATATGCAGAATCTTCTGGAATGTGAGAGTGGGACTCCATCAATAGTATTGGGAGATATTAACATAAATATTGCAGATGATTCGTCGGCAAGTGAGAGAGATGATTTCCTGAACTTGATGACACAGTTTAATTTTAAGTCTTGTATTAATGGTTATACACGTGAAATGCCGGGTCAAAGACCTTCGTGCATAGACCATATATGGTGTAATTCAAGAGACACAACTAGATTAAGGAGCGCAATCTGGAAGCTTGGAATCACAGACCATCATGCCTGCTTGTTGAAATATTTTCATAGTAACTTTAATAGACAGCGGAACGAAATTCCTGTTTACAGGAAAATTGATCTCGTAGAGCTGAAGCGCAACATCATGCTTGAGCCATGGACATCCTTGTACCAAGCCGCTGGTGTATGCGATTCATTCAAATGCCTTGAAAACATACTAGCAGGGCACATCGACCGTGCATCCAATACCAATAAAAAGCCTCGAAATGGAAGGAATAGAATAATTAAACCTTGGATAACACCTAACCTATTATCATTAATTAAACAAAAACAAAGGTTATTTGCGCTAACTAAAAAATATCCCCTTAACACCTACATTCTTAATTATTTTAAAAAGTTTAGAAATTCACTTTGTACATTGATTAGATATACTAGGAATGATTACTATAGAAAGAAAATAGCTGAATCGGAGAAGGATGGTAAGAAAATCTGGACCACAATCAACAATGTCCTAAATAAAAAGAAAAAAAAAATTCAAATTGAAAGTATTACTCATGAAGGTAATCTATTTCGTGTGGCAGATGATCCTGCCCACGTTGCAAATATATTTAATAGATATTTCTGTTCTGTTGGTAAAAATCTGGCTGATGATATTAAAAGCAGTCACTCAGAGACTGAGTTCTCGGCTTTGCATGGATCGGACCGATCTGCTGCGACTGACCATCCGGAGCTGAGAGCTCTGTCACCCGTTACGCACGAAGACATCGAAAAGATAATAGATTCGATGAAGGGGGGGTCTGCGCCAGGGTTCGATGGAGTCACTGTTAACATGCTTACTGAAATAAAAGAGTACATTGCTAAACCTCTAGCCACAGCTATTAATAGGTGCATAGAAAGCGGTACATTTCCTGAAAATTATAAAACGGCTGTAGTTACACCGGTATATAAAGCAGGTATTCCGAGTGATGTAAGTAACTATAGACCTATATCCTTGGTGTCAAATATCTCCAAAATAATCGAAAGAGTTATAAAGAATCAGCTGAGCAAGTTCTTGTCGGATCACAATATAATTAATGATAAGCAATATGGGTTCGTCCCTGGGCTCGGAACCCAGGATGCGATAGCCAGGCTTACTTCAGAAATATATGGCGCATTGGATACGGGTTGTAGATGCGTGGGCACCTTTATTGACTTAAGGAAAGCCTTTGATAGCCTGTCGCACACACTACTTTTGAAAAAAATACAAGATATTGGAATCACTGACAGGGCGTATTCTCTTATTAAGAGCTATCTTGAGGGTAGACGACAGCGGGTGAAGCTAGACGACAATCTTAGTGATTATGAATCGTCTGAATACGGAGTACCTCAGGGAACGGTATTGGGGCCGGTTCTTTTCACCATCTATATCAACGACATGTTTTCCTTGCCGATTGAAAGCACTATAATAGCCTACGCTGACGACACTGTATTACTCACTAGGGGAGACTCATGGGAGGGGGCTGCCAATAGTGCCAATCGTGACTTAACAATACTTAACTCCTGGTTCGGAAGAAGCCTCTTATCGCTCAACACGGACAAGACAGCATTCATACCATTTTCTATAAATAGGGTAGGCGCTCCTATAGACCTTATAATCTCAATACACTCTCCCGAGTGCGGGGGCTTACAGTGTAACAAACGATGCGCAAAACTTAATTCTCTTGACACGATTAAATACTTGGGTATCACGATTGACTGCAATGTTAAATGGAAGGATCACATTACCAAGACAGTTGACAGACTGAAAAAACTGATATACATATTTATAGAATTGAGAGATATATTGGATACGGACAGGCTCAGAATGGTTTACCATTCACTGGCACAGACGGTTCTGCAGTATGGCATAATTGGATGGGGTGGTGCATACCAGACAACATTAAGGAGCATAGAAATTACACAGAGACTTATTATTAAAATTATTATGAGGAAACCAAGGGACTACCCCACTACACAGTTATTCGCCGATTTTAGAGTGATACCATTGAACCGAATATACAGAAGGGCAGCAACTCTTCAGACTTATAAGGAGAAGAGGAGTACACCTCAGCCTGTGCAAACAAGCAGAATACTAAGGGTGCTTAATTACGTCCCTATCCCAAGATGCTATAGAGACGTGGCTCACCACCATTACTCATACTTGGGTGTAAAATTCATCAATGAATTGCCTCCTGCGGTTAGAGCAATCGATCAATACACGCAATTTAAGAAGGAAGTAACTAAAGAAATGTGGCGATTTTGATCATGGTGTGTCAGTACGGCTGAGGGGTATTGATATTTTGACGTTTGTCTCCTTCTTTGTGAATTCGTTTGGTGGGTACTTGGTGTGTATTGTGTGATTGTGGTCTGATTGAGGGTTAGTGTGGAGAGCCTGTTTGGAGTGTGTTTTGCCTTGATATTACCTTGTTCAGGGAATTTACTTGAATTGGCGATGTTGCTTGATATGGTTGATCTATAATTGTTATTTGTTGTTTTCTTTTATATAGAGTTTAATTGGGATTATTGCCAAGAATGTATTGTTCGGATGTTTTTAGTCATTATTGGTCCACATTGAATAATTGAGATTTTAACTTTTGACTTTTTAAGATTGTTATTTTGTTCTTTTGAATTTTTAATGTCCTGGTTCAATGTTTGAAATGAGTGTTATTATCTTTTTCACATAATGTTTACATAAACACTAGTAGTAATAGCTTTGAGCTTATTGATGTTATTTAAATTGTTTTGGAATTGCAAGAGGGTTTTGTTGTCTTGTGATCATAACGATTGTTGGGTACTGTTTTAATTTGAATGAATACCTATCTGAAAATTTATTGCTATCATTTTTGTGGAATAGTTTTAATGGCAATTTCACTGATGACTTGAGATGATGTCCTTGTGATTGTTGATATTGTAGTTTGATTTATGTATTTTAAATGCTTGTGTATATTGTTTTATATGTTATTTAATTTGTTTATGAAATTTTAACTTGGCAATTATGTTTTTGATTTCATTCATTGATGGACTCTTTTCGTTCTGATTTGTAATTCTGAAAATTCTACTCATTTTTGCTTGTTTGATTTTTACTCTAACGCTAGTTACATAATTATTTTAGAATTGTTTATATTATTATTTCAACTTAATAGAATTATTAATATTGTTTTAACATCAGAGGATTATTGTTTTTTATTGTATTATTGATTAATCATTATAAGGATTACTCCATTTTAAGCTGTTATCTTATTAAATCTATATATGTTTTGATATTGTACAATTAAATGGTATTATTTTATTATTTGAATTGTTTGTAGAATTTTTTTAACTTAAGAGAATTATTAATATTGTTTTAACATCAGAGGATTGTTGTTTTTTATTGTATGTATTATTGATTAATCAATATAAGGATTACTCCATTTTTAGTTGTTATCTTATTAATTTTATATGTGTTTTGATATTGTACATTAATTAAATGGTATTATTTTGAATTGTTTAATTATTTATTTTAACTTAATAGAATTATTAATATTGTTTTTATTGTTTATTGATTAATCATTATAAGGATTACTCCATTTTAAGTTTTTATCTCTTTAATTTTATGTTGTGTTTTGATATTCTATATTAATTAAATAGTATTATTTTATTTATTTTAGAATTGTTTATATTATTTGATTTAACTTAAGAGAATTATTAATATTGTTTTAGCATCAGAGGATTGTTGTTTTTATTATTTTATTGATGAATCATTATAAGGATTACCCCATTTTAAGTTTCTATCCTATTAATTTGTATATGTTATTGTGTATTAATTAAATGATATTATATTATTGTTTTAGAAAAATGAACCCCTCCCTTAACACGAGACTTGTCTCTACTAGGGAGGTTACTAATTTAAGAATTTTTTACTGTGATTGATGTATTGAATGTATTGTAAAGGAAAGGAAAATGTAAGAAAAAGAAAAAATAAAGTATTATTATTATTATTATTATTATTGAGTAGGATGCTGATAGCTCCCTCCAGTGATTTTGTCAGAATGGAAAGTCTAGACATCGACAATAATTTGTATATGAACTTGTACTGTAGTATGTAGAGAAATCACCAGGAAATTAGTGAGTGAAGTAGATTGGATCATGTCCACGAGGAAGCTTAGGTTCTTATGCCGGTAAGGTATTATTATGAGCGTTCGCACAGCGTTACGATGAGTATTCGTAGGACAAGATAACAGGCACTCTGCTCGGATAGCATGGGACCAGGTGGGAGGAGGCAGTCACTACAGTTAGACCACAAGGCGAGTCAGTCAGTGGTCGTGGCTGACCGCGGTAGCTGGACCGCTACTCGACTCGTACACTCGTCCAAGTGGTCTGTTATCTTGTGGTGCAGTGTAGTGTGTTGTTACCTGTACGACAGGTCTATTACGTCACATTATTATGTAGGTACGAGTGGTATTTATATTCAACACAGTTGACTGTCAAAATAATAATAACATCTTTGAACTTTGCACAATTTATTCGTCTAAATGTGGAAATTTTAATGAGCGTTCATTTGCTTACCTACTTATTATTATTTTTAGCAAGAGTTTCAAAGAGCCTTTCAAAAGGGAAACTTATATTTTGAGTAGTCTAGTAATCTACGCATAAAGCTGAGCTGAGACTAGTGATAGCATAACTCACAGTAATAAATTAACTTATTAATGTGTATTTCCTATACTTGTTTGGGTTTTTCTTTTTGGGTCTACGAGTATGTTAATATGTAGTTTTTTTATGGATAACTTTTAAATTTTATCCGTAGTTAAGTACCCATCCTTTTCTCAATATTTATAAGCAATGAATAGACTTGTATTAAAATTATACTGTTAATGAAAAAAGTATTGGGTAATTTGAACTTAAGCTAAACCTACCTATTATTGGCTATGGAGAACAACAAAAAGAAAGAAATTGTATTTTTCAATAAAATAAAATACTTACCTATATTTAAAAATGCTCTTAATTGGATATGTAGCGACTAATTCAAATAATTTAGCGTGCTTTAAAATTTCCTAATTAAATAAATTATGTGCAAAGACATTAGGTACCTACTCTGATACGAGATTACAACACCTAATTATTTCTGGAACTAAAACAAAATAAAAACACTAATAGTTTCTTTCTAAATAATGTGCTTGACTTCTGGACTTACATAACCCAAATCTTTGAACTGTGTCATCCGTTTGAGTGACGGTTACGTGTTCATGTGGTACCGTTGAAAAATGCCGTATCTCTCGGCAAGAGGTCAGCTTGGAGTATCTCCTTGGATCCATCAGACCCCCACAGACTTGAGAAAGAGAGACGGACTTCATTTCAGGCTTTGTCTAATGCAGTTAAGTTCCCACTTATGTATATTCCCAATAGATTATATTGTGACAAGATCAGAATGTGAACTTACGCTGTTTAGGATTTTTCACAAATATTATTCAAAACGGTTGGAAAAAAGGTGCGTACACTAGAGTGTCATCTGGACGAATTTGTGTCACCAGTGTTCGAATTTCGACCATAACTAACTTAAATTATAAGTTTGAACATTATTGGTTCCATTGTCAAAGACTGAGCGAGCGCTATTACAAAATTATCTTTTAAAGTTTTTTCTATTATTATTAAAGAAAAACAATATTAATTTATTCTCAATTTGACCACACATAAACAAAAGAATAGAAAATGCGTCTGTGTTAATGTCAAATACATCGAAGTGTGTATGCGAGTATCAAATACATTACATTACAGTAGTATTAAATTTGTAATGTTTTTTTTATTAATTTAATCTATTTTTAGTAATTTAAAAAAAATATTAGCACATAATTTTACACAAAGTTTTTCCTTCACGTATCTATTAACATATACCTATAGATGTTTTCTTTATTTCAAGATTTTGTATCAAATAAAAGCCAATATTTAATACAACCCTATCAAATCTAGTTCCAAAGAGTACAAAGCTAAACATCATAGCTAAAAGTCGCATCAAATTTCTTAGTAAAATTAGGCGTGATGAAAAAACTACGAATATTTGCACAGGTTTTCACTGTTAAGAATGATAACTTAATATCTAAGTTATAAAGTGTTTGATGTGTTATAAAAATTAACTAGTCATTTGTTAGAATTTTTTAGCGTTTTAAGGTATACGTTTTGTGGCAAAAAGATTGCCGGTGTCTGCCGTACCTATTATAGGTTTTGTTGCAAGTAGATACATAAGCCTGGAACTGTAGCGATGCTAGTCACAACAAAACTCAAGGCAAACAGTTGAGATAAATCTAAACATGATAAGAAGTCCGCACTAGAACGCTCGTAGTTATTATAGTTGGCTTTGTGCATGTATATTTGCCTTTAGACTCATGACATTCCCGAGGGGGTAGGCAGAGAGACATAGCTAGGTAGTGCCTCTACCCCGCCCCAGAACATAAAATCAAATGCAGAAAATGCCATTCAATAAAATAAGCCAATTTTTCTGTGATTGAAAATCTTAATCTGAAATGACATCAGAGATTGATCGGAGTCTGTCCACTTTGAGATGTGGGTCCACCCGATAATGTTTCGCATACAATGGTCAACAACACCACGGTCTTACAAAGAACTATAGAGTACACTAAGGCAGAGAACGGTCAGTTGCTATTAATTTTTGGTCCACATTACTATACGGTGTGTGGAGGGAGACACGGGCCCTTAAAGATATTATGATGAACCGTATAGAAAAATTAGAAATATGGTTCTACCGCAGAATGTGGCGTATTCCGTGGACCGATATGGTCTCTAACACGGAGGTGTTGCGAAGAGCTGGTCTTGGGAGGGAATCGTTGGCCAGCATCAAGAGAAGGAAAATATCCAAGCTGGAATACATACTTCGCAACACCAAATACGAACTGCTTCACCTAATAATGAAGGGGAAAATAGAAACATCAGACAGTTGACCGGAATCCTGCGGGTGGAAGAACTCTTGCAGTTAGCCCAGGACAGATAATAAGCCTATACGCCATAGTGATAGCTGACGCGGGGGACCTGACATGGCACAGGAAGAAGAAGAAGCGTACATAGATAGAGAGCTGCTGTCAAATGTCAAGGTCTGAAAGGTATCTCTACTTGGGTTATGTGATTATATAGAGGCGAAAAGTACAATTCGCTGCATTTGATTATCAAGGGCAAGATAGCTGACATCTGATGGTTGAGGGCAAATATCCTGATGGCTCTGTAATACTCGTGAGTGGACTTTTGTAAAAATATATTGTGTCTTCCATAACACATCCTCCAGGAGGATAGTATCCACGTTAGAAAGACAGGACAGGGCATACGAGAAGAGGAGACAGACAAATCCTTTGCTTGTTCCATCTACATACCATTTTTCATACAACCTCATCTAATTCCTTTTGTACTTCTAACCTGGCCTTCTTTGAGGACGGCATTGATTTGTTCGATCCACGTCAATGTAGGTCGCCCAACTCTTCTTTCAGCCTTGTATTTTCTCATTTCATTCTATTAACTGTAATTCTTTCAACATGCCCAAACCAATTGAAACATTGATTTTGCTTATTTTTAACATAAACATCATCTCGCCGAATCCCCAACTCTGTGTGCAATTCAAAACTCATTATAATGAACTTTCACTAGATATACATAGGTACCTAAGTAGAAACTACCTACTTACATACCTACTACGTGAATACACAAACCTTACAAAAAGAAAAAATAATATCAGGTACCTACCTCGTACCTACCTACATCGTTCACATAAGACTCTTCCATTATCATGTGACGGAATCTACATAATATTTTAGAAATGTTTGTTTTTTTATTTGCCTTTGACAATACTTTTACCTTATATGTGAACATCACGCTCAAAATACAAATGCTACGTCAGATATTAATATGCCCAGAGCCGTACAAAATGCTGGAGAAGGTTCAAATACAATTTGCCGCATTAACTTTAATATATTTAGAGCTATTTAAAAAAATCTATTTTTTTAGGATCTTCATACAAATTTCTCAAAAAGACAGTAAGCCATATTTTGGAAACAAAATTACTCATGTAAAAGTTGAATGGAATCTTGGTATTACGGTATGAAAATGTAATAAAATAATTATAGATTGATTTGTTATACATATAAATGTTATTCAAATCTTATTATTCTCAATAAATAAAGATTTAATGAAAAAATTTGCAAAATGATTCCTCGATTTTGCAAATTTGACAGATAGCGCAAATCACCCTCTATGGGTGGAGAGCCTAATTAATTATCGTAGCTAAGATTCAAACCACAGAGCTATCTCTCTCTCTATGAAAACTTGCAAATTATGTCGGTAGGTTCGTATAATATTATGAGGTCTGTGAAACAAAAATTTTAAAAGTGTCATTCTTCGTTTCCTGTGCTTATGTCAGTTATAGAGGTCTGTTAAGCAATGGGAAGCTAGACTAGAACCTGTTTAATTACCTACCGATCAAGCTTGACAATCGGAATCAAAAACGTAAAGCAAGACGGGTATAAGCTAGTATCTTCTATATAATAATTCAGAAATGTTTGTGTGCTTTCTATCGTATATGTGAACATCACGCCTAAACGGCTGAACCGATTTCACTAATTCTTTTTTTGTCGTGTTGGCTTTTATTAGTAGAAGGTTCTTATGAAAGAAAAAATTAAGAAAGTTGCGTGGTAAATCTATCTATATAATAATTCAGAAATGTTTGTCCGCTTTCTATCGTATATGTGAACATCACGCCTAAACGGCTGAACCGATTTCACTAATTCTTTTTTTGTCGTGTTGGCTTTTATTAGTAGAAGGTTCTTATGAAAGAAAAAATTAAGAGTGTTGCGTGGTAAATCTACATAATAATTTAGAAATGTTTTTTTATTAGCTTTTTACTTACTGTCATCGCATCACGCCTAAACGGCTGAACCGATTTCACTAATTCTTTTTTTGTCGTGTTGGCTTTTATCAGTAGAAGGTTCTAATGAAATAAAAAATTAAGAAAGTTGCGTGGTAAATTGGGAAATTAAATAAAACTCGCATTAGCCCCTCCTTCTCTATCTATATAATAATTTAGAAATGTTTTTTTATTTTGCTTTTTACCGTATGTCATAGCATCACGTTCAAAATACAAATGCTACGTCAGATATGAATCTGCACAGAGCCGTGCAAAATGCCGGAGAAGGTTCTTAGGAGCTAATTAAAAAACCCTATTTTTTAGGATCTTCATACAAAATTTTAATAAACACTAAAAGTGTCATTCTTCTTTTTCTGTGCTTATGTCAGTTATAGAGGTCTACAAAGCAATGGGAAGCTAGACTAGAACCTGTTTAATTACCTACCGATCAAGCCTGACAATCGGAATCAAAAACGTAAAGCAAGACGGGTATAAGCTAGTGTAATTATTTTATTTTTTTGTTATAACCTTTTCGGCAATTCATCCATTAGGATGTTTTGTGCCAAAAACACTATTAATTTGAGCTCCTGCAATTCCATTGCAGAATATTTGTTGTATTAATATGGTTATTCATTTTCTTTGTTAGACTTAAGATCAGATATTAGTTTATTAATTTGAGGAAGTATTTTAGCAGCGTTGGACGGTTGAGAATTTGACATAGGTAATAGTAGAATGATCAGCTGGGAAAATATATCAAGAACATCAGAAATATTGATTTTCTCTCTACATAGTTGCGATGGTTCATCCTTTTCAGGTACATAATTCAAAGCACAACCATTGGTTGGCCTGAATGCTTCTCCGTTTGTGTATGAAAGTAGTGCGGATATATCCTTTGAGATATCTTTTCTTGTTGGTATTTGGACAGGTGGAGATGAGCTTTTCACAATGGATTTGAATACTTTGCTTGTGTTGTTTTCTTTGGTGACCATGGAGCTATACGTTTCGTTTATTTCGGGTGTTGATTTAGCCGCCTGTGTGTATGAAAGATTATCTAGGGCCATCTTTTTCTTTATTAACTTTTGTCTGTGGAGTTCTGGACAAGAAGCATACTGTAAGCTTGGTGTTCGCCATTTCAGTTCAAGCATTTAATTGTTGATTCTCTATCACAGGTTTCACTAGGGTGGTCTCCACTGCATTTTAAACATCGTACTGCGGAATGGCATTTTTCTTTAATATGCCCAAACCTGCCACAGGAATGACAGAGGATTGTTGGGTAAATATGTGGTTCGACTCTCAATGCATTATAATACATATAAACTAAATCAGGAAGCCGCTTGCCAGTTATCGTAATTACAACCGTTGACGATGGGACCCAAGTAGGTGGAGAAGAACTTTTATCCTTTCTATTTAGGCGACGCACCTTTATGATGCGGCCATATGATTCTGGTACTTCTAAGTTTTTAACTATTTCATCGTCGCTCCAATCAAGAGGTATACCCTTGATGACGCCCATTTTAGTTAGCATAAAGTTCGGTATCGATGCTTTCCATTTATTTTCCTGCAATAATTTACAAGAAAGGAAGTTATTCGCGGAATGTGGCGAGGAAAAGTTAATCGCTATTCTACGTCTACTTTCAGTTTTGATGCCACCAGGGACAACGTTTTTTATTCCACCTCTAGCAATCAAACTTCCTACAACCATGGGATGAATGCTTTGATTTTTCTCTGTGGCATCTACAAACACCAAGTAAGGGGGTGGAGATGTAATTTCATATTTTATAGGGAAATTAATCCCAGTATTATTAGGGTTTTTGTTTTCCGAATGATTTTTAGATTCACACGAGTTTGTTTTTAATGTATTTTCTGTTTCAGAATTTACTTCGGGGAATGAATTTTCACTTTGTGAATTATTTTCATTAATGTGAACAGTTTCGGAACCGGTATTCAAATTTTGTGAATTTTTTTCATACTCCGACGCCAAAACTACGAATTTGCGCTTACGCAAAACATGGATGTCTGGTGGTTCATCCATTTTGATTAATCAAAACAACTGATAATATTCTCTGCTAAGAATAATACATGAAAAGGAAATAGGTAGGAGACGTCCCTCAACGCCTAGCGGAACGACACCGCCAGTAGCTACATATCGAGGAATTAGAACGAAATAATTTACAAAAATCAACTAAAATTGAAGCAGATGTTGAATGTAAAAAATACAATTGTCAAATATTTTGAAGTTATTAGTCCACTGTTAACTACTATATTTACAAGGAATTAATACAGAAAAAAATGAATGTCTTAGCTGGATAGCTCCGTAAGTCCCCAGAACCAAAAACACAACACCACTCAACTTGCACTCCAAAACAAAACGTCAAAACACAGAGAACTTCACTGGCCCTTGGTTGATAGGGTTCTTCTTCCAGACAGGGTTCCTCCAGGCAAGGTTCCTCCTTCCTGATCCAGAGACTCTACACTGTGTGTCGGCGGCTTCTCTTACTCCATCAAATATTTACAAACAAATATCCGGAACAATACGCACAAAATTTTGACAGTTATATATTATATACAATCGAGTACGCACTTTTCGTAGTGTCCATATCACCTTTAAAACACTGTCTATTTTTAAAATCAGCTCGAGAAAATTGTTGGTATCACTGAATATCAATTACATGACAAGGATAGATAAATCATGATAAGTTTTAAATGATTTAAAACATTAAAATAAAATTATTTTCAAATCATTAAAATACAGCAGTACACAACAACCAGTGGTTGCTATGGACTCCTCTAGTGTAATTATAATTATTATGTATTGACCGTTTTCAAATTAGGTAATATACGGTACCTACCAACATACTCTAATGTAGCAATTTATTAATAGTCTCTCTGCCTACTGGTGAAACATCCTAATAAAAATATAAGGACTAGGTATTCAGAATTCATAGCCGTACCGCTCAAGAACCGAAGGTGGAACGGCGAAAAGTGATAAAGGTGCATGGAATCTTGGTAACGGGATCTCTTTGTGTTCTTCTTGACCCAATCGATGTGTTCGATTCACGCCATTCTTGGTCGGCAGCGCCTTTCTTACGTCTTTCCTTTCAGCCTTATAAATTTTCTGTCATCCTATTTATATCCATTCTTTCCACATGTCCAAACCATCTCAACTTATTAACTTTCATCTTTTCCATATTCGGGCATTTTCGTAGAAAAATGTCCCGGTTACAAAATGGAAGTCAAATTTTAAAAATAACCGATTAGGCTTTGGAATATTTTAAAATGATTACCTACCTATATATTGTAGTTTGTTATTGTAGTAAAATAATAACTCAAACTTTATTACTTTTTACGAAAATAATCTTTTTATGGTACCAAGTCAGATTTTGGTTTCCATTTTGTTACTTTTTTGAATCATTCTAAAATAAAAACTACGGTTGTTATGTATGAAATAAGTTAATTTATAAACTGTATATAGACTGTTTTTTGAGAAAATATTAGCAAAAGCATAACTACAATCAATTTAAAAAAATTAAAATATGGGACAGGTTACAAAAGAGAAAATTTTGGTAACGCAATGGAAATGTAAAGTTTAGTTCACATTTCTTACATTTTGTTTCACATTATAGGGTAACACTTTGAAACGAGTAAACCAGTACCCCGATTCGGAATAATATAAAATAGTTGTCACAAACGCAAGTGAGATGACTTTCTGCGTAGTGATAACGTAATACTTTGATTCAGAACCCAAACGTAAACTCACCGACACGAACGTAAATCAGTGTTGCAAGCATACAGAATTATTATCGCCGTATAAGTATAACCGTAGAATAAACTTAGTAATATGTGATTAGTTTTAAAAATATAAATATATTTGTGATAGTAAAAATATAAAAACATTATTCAAATAATTTAAAATGACTAATTTGGTTATTTGACCCGAAAATAAACAAATTCATTTTTTATATCGTTAATGGTTTCTAGTTTCATTTTAACGTGTAGCAACATTTCATTGTCTACGCCGATGCGTCAGACTTCCAAATATTATTGTTAAATGTTTACTACAATTTTTGTGTGGGAATAAGCAAAGGTTAGTGTTCTTAAATTAACTAATTGTTTAAATTATAAAAAAAACCTTGGCTCATCTTATTTTATATTGGTGTTTGACATTTATTTCTTTATTATTTATAGTGGTTAAATATGAAGTCATCGCGCACGCAGTATGAAACGATGATTGACTACATGGAGAGGTTATTTTCTTAATGTTTTATTTTATTTATACAATTTTTTAAATGTCCAATAGTCTCAACAAATACATATACATTAAAAAACATAAATTGTATTTGTAGACCCTAACATAATCATTAACATCTTTCTGCAACCACCATTATATTATAAGATATTTGTAAAACTTTGATGAGTTGCGTTTGAAATTCAAAGAAATATTAATTAGTATTATTTATTTTTATATTATAAGACATGGAGACCTTACCAAACCTCGGAGGGAGCCCAGTGGGCGAAATGTTCAAGGGGAACATTGGACAAGTTTGTCCAATATTCTAAATAGTTTAGGAGGAGGAGACACCAAAGATCCTTCGAAATGGCGAAGGGTAAGATTGAGGTGCTATTAGCAAAATTATTGTTGCTATGTATTGTTACTATGAATGAAGTTTAATCATTTTCTTTAAGGTGTGGACGGATTTTAAAGCAAACACCAAAAAAAAAGGCAAGTAGGATTCATAGGTCATATAATGCAACAGGTGGTGGGCCCGGAACCAATTTAAAGTTAAATGACCTAGAAGAACGGGTATTGACCATTATGGGGGAAGAAATGGCTGTTGGCATATCCAATGTCCCTGAAGTTCTACAGGTGATTTCTTTTAATAATTGATGTATAAAAAAATATCAATAAATTTAAGTTTAATATTGAAAAACTAAGTGAATAATAATTCTTTTAGACACACTCAAATCCGGCCAATTCACTGCCTCAAACATCGAGGACGAGAACATGTAAGTATGATTTAGGTGTATACCGTCTTTATTAATTTATTTTTACACAATCAAAAAAATCATTTCTCAGCATTACCCTTTGCGCTGGGCAAGAGTTGCAGTTAGCAGTTCAAATATTGGGTTTGCACTATGGTTGCTGTAGAGAATATTTTGCTTATTTTGTTGATCACATTGTAAATTTAATTGCATTTTATTAGTAATAGATGTTGAACTGCCTCCGACATTGTGGACCCCCACTAAACATCAAAGGGGTCAGTTCGATACCCATAAGTGTGATGTGTATCACTTAATAACTTAGTATCCCTGCAATACAAATAATTCTAGCTTTTTAATCATATTTCTTTTAATTACTTATAGATGTTGAACCAGCATCGACAGTAACATCGTGGACTCCGAGTGAATCTGTGGTTGGGCCCAATTCCCGTAAGTGTGATTTATATCACTTGATAACTTTATATCCCTGCTATACAAATTATTGTAGGTTGTTTATCTCGCTTTGCTATTGAACCCTTTTTTTTATTAAAGATCCTAATTGTTAATCATATTTCTTTCCATTAATTAATCATAGATGGTGAACCGTCACTGGTACGAGCTCTATGGTCCCCTTCAAAAAAACCTACGGCTCAGCCCAATGCCCGTAAGTGAGATTTGTATAACTCGATAACTTGGTACCCCTGTCATTCAAACAGTTGTAGCTTGTTTATCTCACTTTGCTATTTTTTATGATCTTTTTAAAACTTTCTTCCTTTTTGTTAAAAATAGGATAAGCTTATTATTGTTGTGCATATTTTTCTTCATTACTTATAGATGGTTCACAAATCACCCTCCATGGGTGGAATGCCTAATTAATTATAAAAAAAAAAACTTATAGATGGTGAACCAGCTTTGTGGTATACCACTGAAACTCTAAGCAGTCAAAACAGTACCCATAAATGAAAATTTGATTTTTTGGTTTTTGTAACTTACCGTCATAGCTTTTTTCCTATAAGAGGGCCATGCATTATCATTTTGTTTCTACTTTCTATCTTGAAAATTGTTTTTTTTTTTCATATATATGATTTTTTATACAAATTTTTGTTTAAACAGCTTACAAACCACGCTTACACCAAAACCAAGCATACAAACAAACATAATTACTTAAAAAAAAAAAAAAAGAAGGGGTACTCAAAACAGCTGATGATTTTAATTCCTATAAGCAGCAGTTGAGGCAGCATAAAGAAGAAATGGATGATAGGAGGCAAAGGGAGGTTCCAAGACTTATTTATAGATTTAATGAAAAAGCTCATTGATGCTATCGAAAAAAAAAAGATTAGTTATAAATAATTTTTTATTAGTACTTAAATTGATAAAAAAATAATTCAAAGTTAAAAACTTTTATATTTTATGTGTCTTAAAATCTTAGTGAACATTTTTAGTTAATTTTGTTCATGTTTATATAGATGTATTTGCTTCTTACGTTTAATGTTAAATAAATGAAAATTGAAAAAACAATGTGTTTCATTATTATAATGATAGTCCAATTTTGGACATATGTCCAGTCAAAGATCTTCTTAGGATCCTTATTGTTTTTTTTTGTGGAATAAGGCAAAGGCTGGACTGGACTTTCCGAGTTTGGATAATTTATAACAAATATAAGAATTTCTGGATAGGATATCAAAAACTGCATTTTATTGGATTTGGTTGCGCAGATTAGTGGAGGATCAGTCGGAGATTGGTGGGTGAGTGTGACTTAACCTATTATATCCCAGCGTTTGATATATCATACGTAAAACATCAACTTTGGAAGTTCTGTATTTTATTTGTTTAAATAAATTATGAGTTTATTTCTAAAGTTTTTTAAAGAAGATGAATCAAATTTAAATAATTGTTGTTGCATTCAGCTTCATTTAACAACTCGTCAACAGAATAGAATTCATTATCAACATTACTTCTTCACCTTTCCACTAAACTTGTCGTCACTTTCATTTCTAACATCGAGGGGCAGTTTATTGAATAGCTTAATGCTGATGCACAGTAAACTTGGACATCTTTGCAAGTCTGTGTTTTATTGGTTGTGTGTTGCTGCTGTAACGGGTCATATAATTGTGAAACTATGCATGTTTAACACTCTTAACGTTGCATCAAATAAAATATTATGATAATCTCGAGTGTCTCTTGATCAACTGCAAAATATATAACAAGAGTTAGCTAACGAACAATTTCAGTTACTGTGATAATATTAAAAGCCATACTACGTACCGTTGATGATTCTGTGAGAGTGTAACACCAGAGTGTAGTGGGAGGTTACATCAATATAATTTTGGTAAATCAGTTAGATATTTTCCACCAGATTACAGGGGACTACCACATATCATTATTATTATATCTCATATAAGTTATCTAAATTTTAGAGAATATGCTGACTCATCGAGTACATTAGAACCTATTGGCTATTAGCAGTGCATACTCCAAGTTATTCATTATTTTAAGAACAGATTTGTTATATAGTTTGCGTATACTCAGGCGTAAATACGCCATTGTCATGTTATTCATTGGCAGTTTAATGAATAGCTTAATGCTGATGCACAGGAAACTTTTGGACATCTTTGCAAGTCTGTGTTTTATTGGTTGTATGTGGCTGCTGTAACGGGTCATATAATTGTGAAACTCTGCATGTTTAACACTCTTAACTTATTACTGCATTTGTTGCATCAAATAAAATATTATGATCATCTCATCGAGTCTCTTGATTAACTGCAAAATACATAACAAGAGTAAGCTAACGAACAATTTTAAAGTTACTGTGATAATATTGAAATGTATGTACCATCGATGATTCTGTTAGAGGTGTAACATCTTCACACATTGCATAAATTATATAAATCATGATAGTGGGAAATTTAACATACTACATACATCAAATAAAATGCTTGACATTGTTGAGCACTCGGGAAGATGGACAGTTTCCATCTACACACTGTTCTGAATGCATTTCAATGACGAACTCTGGAGGGCAGCCCTCAGTTGTGATGGAGAAAGGTAGGACAGATGTCTTATCACTGTTTGATTTTAAACTAAACCCATGCCTTAGTACAATATTTCATAAAAATGTTTCATTACCGAGTCAATCTTTGAATTAATTCATTTCTTATCATTCTTCCCATAATCAAATTATCAGATTCATTTTCCTCAAAATTAATTGTTTCTGGTTGTTCGTTCTCATGCAGAAAATCTGAAAAAAATTAAATATCTTCTTAATTGAAACTCGACTGTTATATATTAAAAAATTTCAATATCATAAAAATGAGGACAATTTATGAGACACTATTTTTAGTGACAACAGTGGGCACCTCAAAAGCACTTTGAATTTTTAGAGGAGTTTTATCAGAGTTTGAAACAAAGGTTTTATCCTATGAAAGAGCATTGTTGATATATTCTGAGAAATAATTGAGTCATTATGTGTATTTTACACTTTTTTTGGTATAGCTCCCTTGGACTTATCCATGTCACCATTTTATCCATTTTACAAAGTACCCACATATATTTATTTGCTAAATAAAGTCATGTTTTTTTACCTTCGCCTTGGTCATCATATTGTATATTAAGACCAATAGACATATTGTACAAAACACAACAAGCCAAAATAATGCCGACAGATTTTTCAGGTGTATAATGTAATACTCTGTCCTTAGACAGACATCTCCACCTGTTTTTTAATCATGTTTTTTTACCTTCGCCTTGGTCATCATATTGTATATTAAGACCAATAGACATATTGTACAAAACACAACAAGCCAAAATAATGCCGACAGATTTTTCAGGTGTATAATGTAATACTCTGTCCTTAGACAGACATCTCCACCTGTTTTTTAATCTGCCGAAGGTATTCTCTATTGTGACTCGGGCGGAGATATGAATTCGGTTATATACTGCATCCGGTGATTCAGCAATAGGGTTTCTTACAGGCGTCATAAGCCAAGGCCTTTGTGGGTATCCAGAATCCCCTGAAACAACAATAAAAACTCTTCTATACATAGGTGTCAGTAGTTTAAAGCATTCTCTACCAGTCAACCGGTCCCATCCAATCTGAGACAGGAATCCAACCCCGAGTAGAAATTTCAAGTGAAAAAACACTTCTAAAGCTAACCAGACCGGGAATTGAACCCAGAACCTCTTGATCAGAATTCAGCATCTTTGCCACAAGGCTACCGAGGTCGGTGTAATTAAATGTTTACACAAAATATAATAATAACTAGTAAGGTAGTATATTATATCATTGGGCAAGATTAAAAGATTGATGATAATAATGTCACATACCAAGCAGCCACACTCTTTCACCTTGCTGGAACAAATTTTGCATATGTGTATTCAGAGAACTACTATTCCACACAAACGAATCGTGTGTAGCACCTCCAAATTTGGGATTGATGCTTAGTATCTTATATTCACTATCGCATACCTACGAATATTTATTAATGTATAGTATAATTCTTCATCATTGGAATAAATTACATATATAATTAGATATGTATGTAGAGGAAAATTTACCATTTGCACATTTATCGAATGATAATGTTTCCTACAATAGTACATGTGTTCCTGCCTGTGGTGAGGTTTTACAATTTTAAAGTGGCTTCCATCAACGCAGCCAATCACACCCGGAATTCAAAATTTATTGAAAAATCTGAAAATATGAAACATTTTAATTTTTACTTTCAATAATTGGTTTTTACTCGGTTTTGTTAAGTTCAATCCAATGTTTTTGATTGTGTATATATTTTGAAAAAAGTATTGTAATTGTTTCATATACATAACACACTTTTGAGCAACTCTTTGTCTCTCCATAGGCGTGCTCGGAAATGGGATATATTTATTCAACATATTTTGGTGCGTTAAGGCTTTCGCCACTTCATCAATATATCGGCTGCATGATGCTTGAGATATGTATCCCGCCACACCAACAGGTCTTTGGTATGAGCCACAGGCAAAAAAGAATAGAGCAGAGTAAACCTGAAATCACATATTGTTATTATTATTAAAACTGCTTAGAAAGCATATAATTAGGAGTACTTAGTCAATTTGGTTGACGGTTGAGAAAGGGAGGGAAGTTGACCTCCAAACTTACTTTTGTTTCCAACGAAACTCTCTTTGTGGCCTTCAGCCCAGTAAATTGTCTCAAATCTTCGCAAAGAATATTAAATCCTTCTTTTGTTAGCCGATATCTTTTAGTAAACTCTACGTCCGACAACTCTAGGAGAGGATCAAAAATCTGCCGAAGATTGGCGCGGAACCTATTATGACGGAGTCGTCTCTCAGCTTCCAGATCCTCTTCTACCGCAAAATTTGGTCTTATCGGGAAAAAATTCATATTATCTAAAAGGAAGAGGCTGAAATTGAATAATATGTAGATTTTTGATTATTTAAATATAATGAGAAAGTTTTATGGCAAAGAAACTTTAAGAAATAAAATGAAATTAATCGTAAATAGAGTTGTAATAGCGAGATTCTATTTATTTTATTTCAATGTAAATAATATGACGTAATTACGCTCTTTGCAAAAAAAACCACATAGACCATCGAAAAAATTACGAAAATAAAATAAAAAACTAAATAATAATAATATATTACCTTATATGCAACTAAACACACTCTTACACAATTATTTTTTCAAAACGCACTTGTTGAATTCTACGTAAATGGCTTCCACACGGCCAAAACACCCGGTGAATGATTTTGACAGATAAACGCGACGTAAATTCTATCGGAATCGGAGTAACAAACGTTTTCTATGGAAATGGTCTACGTTGCGTAAGTGACAATGTATAAATGCTCTCAGAATCACATTTGTTTATAGAAATATCCTTGTGGCGGCGCTATACACGTATTCCATACATTTTTTTTCGCGTAAAATTCGTTCGCGTTAGTGAGACTGGTTCAGAATACGGGTACTGATTATAATTACCCTGGCATTCTCCTCGTGGTTTGATTGTGTCTTTTAAACTAGGATAGTTTTAAAAAGGAAACAGAATTTGTTTAAAAAAATATATATATTTATTCAATATAAATTAAAAATTAAAAAAACGTCAAGAAACATATTTTAATGTACATAGTAGTAATATTTTATAACTCATTTTAAAAGAAATATAAAAATATGGCAACAAGAAAAACAGAACACTGATAAATATTGATGAACTAAGATAAAAAATGATCTATTTAAATTAATAATAAAGTATGATATCAAAAACATGCTTAAAAAATACAAACTAAGGATTGCTTTTTGTTATTTTTTTGAACTGTGGGCCACTCGTGGCACATTAAAAATGAGGTATATTCCCCAAAATAGTAGCAAAAAAAAATAGTAAACACCAAGTTCTGTAAAATTGTATACTTAATAAAAGGTGATATAAATCGATTTCAAAGAGAAGAAGAAGAAGAGTATTGTAAATGTTAAAATATCGAACTTTCATCCAAAGCAAGCAAGTATACAAAATTTCAGTAAAATTGGATGATAAAAAGTCCTTTAAAAATCGATTTCAATTTTAAACCCGGACCAAACAAGAAAACAAACTAATAAAAAGAGGTAACAAAATGAAATAATAAAATATAAGGTATGCACACGTCTTTATACTTCCATTTTGTTACTTTTGACATTCCGCATATACGTAACCAAACAAAATGGAAGTAACGTTTCACGACCCCCAGTCTATAATTGCAAATTTATTAATTATATCAACATATTTTTTAAAGAATATTAAATCCATTGTTCTTAACATAAATTAAAGCTATAATAACTGAAAATAAAATAAACAAATACACAGTCTTACCTGGTCAAATCACGGAAACAAAATGGAACACAAAACTGACATGGTAACGCTTCGAAAGTTTCGACAAGAATTCCTGCTGCGGTGAGAATTCGAGAATAAATCTAAATGACCTCATCGATGACTAATGATGCCAGCAACCAATAAAACACATTATTTTGTTAATAAACGATACACACTTAAGGCTCTGGGGTAGGGTAATCGCTGTTTTTTGGTGTTTTTTCATGCAATTTTTTATCGTTGTTGTTAAAGATAGCTTCTTGAAAAAAATATTTCGATGTTCTTCAATCTTTCTTCTAGTGCAAACACTTTCAATATCTTAAAAATATTGAATATTTATAATGAAAAAAAATATTTTAAAAATGTCTCTATCGTGACTTTTCAAGAAGATTTATGCATTAACTACGAGACCTAGAAATGTAATTATTTTTCTAATCGAAGGAGATTTTTAATTTCTAGTGCAAATACGTAGCATAATTAAGTTTTAAATTGTATTTTTTTTTAAAAAACTGAAAAACTACAAATTGTATTAATTTTTTATTGTCTATGGTTTATTTTATAGAAGATTACTGGTAAGAGAAGAGCTTCGGGGTGTGGGGCGTCACATGAAGAGCTTATCTCAGAGCGGGCGCTGTGTTCTTTTGCCTGTTTTGACATTTGGATTGTTTTATGCTTATTTCGTGATAAAAATGATAGTTTTGTGTGCTTGGACAATATATTTTTATTATAATTTATTCGTTTTGAACTTAAACTTTACTTATTTGGACTTTTTTTTATATTTTGTTTATAATTGACAGTGACATTTGTATATAAGATATCGTAATCTTGTTTGTATTTCATGATCAAAGATAGTTTTGTGTTTGGACATTAAAATGAACAATACAATACGTGGTGGATCAAGAAATATCATTATACGTGTGTATTCGCCACGTATTCGGAATGTTTGGTGGAATTAAAGCCGGAGAACTGTCTACTAATGTTTTCTAACTAACATCTCAATTAATTGGTAAATACTGTGTTTTTTGTAGATAAAATACTTTTTAATGATTAATTCTAACATTTTCAAGTATAAGAAGTTAGTTAGAGCTCATTTAAGGATACTTTATTTGTTTTAAAAATATCTGTCAATGAAAGATCACAGGACAGTTTGTTTTGACGATCGAAAAACAAAACACGGTATAGAAAATAATGTTTGTTATATTGCAATACTATATTGTTACCATTTTATCATTATAATATTTCGATTTCTTATCCCATTTTAAGATGGAAAATTTTCATTTATTTTTACTAAAATAATATTTCTATTAAAATACAATAATGGTATTATTTTCCTATCCCATTCTTTATTTAAAGTTGATTATTTTTACTTTTTCAATTAAAATAATACTTTACTTTTTTATATAAAATAATGTTCCTATATATATACTTATTAAATTATAATACTAATATTAATAAATCAATCGAAAATAGTAAATATGTTTTCGACAGTGTCAGCTCATTGTTTTTATACAGTAAAACTTTCATATCCAATAATTAATCTTTATTTTTTTTCAGGTTTTAATATGTGCGTTCTATTAGGATAATTGTAATAGAAGAGAATTCAAATCAATGCAAATTTACCACGCCAGGTAAACATAGAAAAGGGCGTCCAAAAAAAGGATTGGAGGATTCGACCGCTGTGCCGTAAGGCAAAAAGTTCATTTTTATACAGTAAAAAAGCAATACCCAGTTTGAGAAGTTTGTTACAAGATGGGAGCTACGAACTTCTACGAAAAACTTTAATAAACATTGGGTTTTCGTACAAAAATGCAATTCAAATAGGAAAGTATTGATGTAGACACAAAATATTGCGGCTAAAAGAGAAAATTGGCTTGAAATAATCATGGATCACAGGATGTTGCCAAAAGAACTCCAAAAAATATAGTTTATATAGATGAAAGCTTAAAAGAATATTACAGTTTGTCTATACTTTATTTAACTTCAATTAATTCATTAAACATCACTTTATTTTAATTATGGATTTTTATTTTTCATATCCCGAAGTCCAAAATATGTAAAAAAATTGGCAAGTTATTTCAGAGAAAAAACCTGCTAAAGGAACAATAAATCAAGGGAAAAAAAATAATTGTTCAAACACAAAACTATCATCTATCTTTATTATTTATTTTTCAGTTTTCAAAAAATAATTACAATTTAAAACTTGATTATACTACGTATTTGCACTAGAAATTGAAAATCAGCTTCGATTAGAAAAGTAATTACATCTCTAGGTCTCGAAGTATATGCATAAATCTTCTTGAAATGTCACGATAGAGACATTTTAAAATATTTTTTTTCATTATAAATATTCAATATTTCCGTTACAGTGTTTTATTTTAGCACAGTCATTGTTAATGTGTTACCATGAGCGATAACAGCGCCCTCAATTTATTGCCAATTTCTTGACAGACTGCAAGTTTTCTTACTTTTTAGTGTTAGGAGATTTAAATTAGGAAGTGCAGGAGAAGAGGGGGACAAAGGGTATAGACACGCCCATTACCCCAAGGTCATTGGCTTACCCCCTAGCCTTAAAAAATATTTCAAGAATTTCAATGACGTCACATGACGTATACCTCATAACCCAAAAGAATTCATCAATAGAATGGAGTGAATTCTTTTAATGCGATTAAACCACGACGGTATTATACCGACTTAAATTTAATATATCTTTGTATATTTTAAAGTTAAGGAAAATCATAAAAAAACTTCTTGTGCATATTCGCTTTTATGTCATCCAATACTCTAAGTGCACGTACTCAGGCACTTGATTTTATACCGAATGATACCAAAACCGTGTTGTTAAAGTAGTATTGCAAAAATCGTTCAGGTTTTTTTAATTTCAGATATGCAATCGTTCTCCTATCTACGAGTTACATGATAATTTTATGTAGGTATTTTAATAATCTAAAAGTAAAGATGATACCTAGAGATATTAATTTCAAATATATAAAAATACACTTTTCTGTACAAAGGTGTTAATTAAACTTTAATTGCTGGTTTATAATATGTTTTATACGTTTATAATGCTATGTGTTTGTATAGTAACTGTTTGTGAATAAAAAGAATAGAAAATAAAATAAAATATAGCCGATGGAACTTGTATTCTGTGTCTGAGAGGTACCTACTTACTTATATTTTTTTCTAGCTAGCCGCATAGATAATAATTATAATATACTCGAGCCGTTCCCGTCCAATTTGAACCAGAGGCCACGAGATTACGAAGAAACTTTACATCGCATTTACTTTTTATCAGATTTAATGAATTCTTCATAGCTTTCTAAATTTATGGGGATATATTTTGTTTTTTTTTTTATAGAACATAATATCAATAACCATCTACATCTATATACCTACGTATAATATATATCTCCACCGTTCCACGTACGTTTACTCGGAAGTGGCCGAAGTGGGATAATTCCGCCAAATTTGTCAGTGTTTACAGCTATCAGGTAGGAAGCGAAGCGTGGGAAAGTAAAGGAAAAAGGGAATTCCCCTTCTTGCAAAAAAAACGTTATTGGCACGTCATGTGACGCCTGCGCAGTGCGCACTCCATAGAATAAGTACTGGCGCACTCCGTATGTGTGACAATCTAAATACTACGAATATTCGTAGTTAAGGGTCTGGGGTAGGGTAATCGCTGTTTTTTGGTGTTTTTTCATGCAATTTTTTATCGTTGTTGTTAAAGATAGCTTCTTGAAAAAAATATTTCGATGTTCTTCAATCTTTCTTCTAGTGCAAACACTTTCAATATCTTAAAAATATTGAATATTTATAATGAAAAAAAATATTTTAAAAATGTCTCTACCGTGACTTTTCAAGAAGATTTATGCATTAACTACAAGACCTAGAAATGTAATTATTTTTCTAATCGAAGGAGATTTTTAATTTCTAGTGCAAATACGTAGCATAATTAAGTTTTAAATTGTATTTTTTTTTTAAAAACTGAAAAACTACAAATTGTATTAATTTTTTATTGTCTATGGTTTATTTTATAGAAGATTACAGGTAAGAGAAGAGCTTCGGGGTGTGGGGCGTCACATGAAGAGTTTATCTCGGAGCGGGCGCTGTGTTCTTCTGCCTGTTTTGACATTTGGATTGTTTTATGCTTATTTCATGATAAAAATGATAGTTTTGTGTGCTTGGACAATATATTTTTATTATAATTTATTCGTTTTGAACTTAAACTTTACTTATTTGGACTTTTTTTTATATTTTGTTTATAATTGACAGTGACATTTGTATATAAGATATCGTAATCTTGTTTGTATTTCATGATCAAAAATAGTTTTGTGTTTGGACATTAAAATGAACAATACAATACGTGGTGGATCAAGAAATATCATTATACGTGTGTATTCGCCACGTATTCGGAATGTTTGGTGGAATTAAAGCCGGAGAACTGTCTACTAATGTTTTCTAACTAACATCTCAATTGATTGGTAAATACTGTGTTTTTTGTAGATAAAATACTTTTTAATGATTAATTCTAACATTTTCAAGTATAAGAAGTTAGTTAGAGCTCATTTAAGGATACTTTATTTGTTTTAAAAATATCTGTCAATGAAAGATCACAGGACAGTTTGTTTTGATGATCGAAAAACAAAACACGGTATAGAAAATAATGTTTGTTAAATTGCAATACTATATTGTTACCATTTTATCATTATAATATTTCGATTTCTTATCCCATTTTAAGATGGAAAATTTTCATTTATTTTTACTAAAATAATATTTCTATTAAAATACAATAATGGTATTATTTTCCTATCCCATTCTTTATTTAAAGTTGATTATTTTTACTTTTTCAATTAAAATAATACTTTACTTTTTTATATAAAATAATGTTCCTATATATATATATATCCAAAGTATACATAGGTAAAACGAATAGAAAAGTCTCGGTCAGAGCCGAAGAACACAAAAATGACGTCAAAAACAAAAAACCCTCATCCACCCTCGCGCTACACACAATGACTGAAGGCCACAAAATAGACTTCGAAAACACAAAAACACTACACAAGTCAAATCGGGAACTACACCGCACCTTGCTCGAAGCAATTAACATTGCCAAACGAGATCATACACTGAACGAAAGAGATGAAACGATTAAACTTAACCCCTCCTACCTCCACCTCTTAGACCAAATCACACCCACCCACCCCACATATACAAAAACCACCACCCACACCCCACAAACACATCTCCAATCAAACACCACAACCTCCAATTCAACTACAAGTTCCGCCACTGACTCAAATCCATCCACAAGTACCCTAACAGACAGTATACCTACTACAAACACATCTCGTAATAGCGCGCGTTCCACGAGACAAAATACGTCATAATCTGCTTAGCGAGTCAACGAATAACATCCTTGTCTTGTGACTGTAGATTAATTTTCGGCGTTATTACTTCTGTAATACGACGAAAGGCTGAAGATGGAGTCTCTGATGGCTCCGAAATATATACCATCAAACCAACAAACTAACACCTTTAATCATGTTCCAAACAACATCGGGAACAACTCACAACGCGACTGTATCCGAAATAATAATTTACATATTCCGCGTCGCGAAAAGCTTTATATTAACATATATATATATATATATATATATATATATATATATATATACTTATTAAATTATAATACTAATATTAATAAATCAATCGAAAATAGTAAATATGTTTTCGACAGTGTCAGCTCATTGTTTTTATACAGTAAAACTTTCATATCCAATAATTAATCTTTATTTTTTTTCAGGTTTTAATATGTGCGTTCTATTAGGATAATTGTAATAGAAGAGAATTCAAATCAATGCAAATTTACCACGCCAGGTAAACATAGAAAAGGGCGTCCAAAAAAAGGATTGGAGGATTCGACCGCTGTGCCGTAAGGCAAAAAGTTCATTTTTATACAGTAAAAAAAGCAATACCCAGTTTGAGAAGCTTGTTACAAGATGGGAGCTACGAACTTCTACGAAAAACTTTAATAAAGGGTTTTCGTACAAAAATGCAATTCAAATAGGAAAGTATTGATGTAGACACAAAATATTGCGGCTAAAAGAGAAAATTGTCTTAAAATAATCATGGATCACAGGATGTTGCCAAAAGAACTCCAAAAAATATAGTTTATATAGATGAAAGCTTAAAAGAATATTACAGTTTGTCTATACTTTATTTAACTTCAATTAATTCATTAAACATCACTTTATTTTAATTATGGATTTTTATTTTTCATATCCCGAAGTCCAAAATATGTAAAAAAATTGGCAAGTTATTTCAGAGAAAAAACCTGCTAAAGGAACAATAAATCAAGGGAACAAAAAATAATTGTTCAAACACAAAACTATCATTTATCTTTATTATTTATTTTTCAGTTTTCAAAAAATAATTACAATTTAAAACTTGATTATACTACGTATTTGCACTAGAAATTGAAAATCAGCTTCGATTAGAAAAGTAATTACATCTCTAGGTCTCGAAGTATATGCATAAATCTTCTTGAAAAGTCACGATAGAGACATTTTTAAAATATTTTTTTTCATTATAAATATTCAATATTTCCGTTACAGTGTTTTATTTTAGCACAGTCATTGTTAATGTGTTACCATGAGCGATAACAGCGCCCTCAATTAGTTTGCCAATTTCTTGACAGACTGCAAGTTTTCTTACTTTTTAGTGTTAGGAGATTTAAATTGAGGTAAGTGCAGGAGAAGAGGGGGACAAAGGATATAGACACGCCCATTACCCCAAGGTCATTGGCTTACCCCCTAGCCTTAAAGAAATCGCGCAAACAAAATGGACATGTCCACCTAGACCGAAAACGTGGGACACACTTCAAATGATGAAAAATAATTAATTTTGTATAGAAAGGGCGTACAATTTATATTATTTTTCAAATTTTGTGATATAATAAACGTTTTAAAACTATTTTTTAACCTTCAAACAAGTAAAATATCAAAAATAAATGAATCCAAAAGTATGAAAGGTATCGTGGGACATACTAAATTTACCCCTTTTCAGAAATAATTTTACATAATTTAATGAATTATAACAGCAGAAAAAGCCTAGAATACGGTTTTTACAAAATAAAACATGTTATACTACCCATATAATTTAAAAAATATAGTGAATTGTGTCATATATTTAAAATATTAAATGTTGAACTCATGGGACAGCTTAAAATGTGCAGGGACATTTTTTTACGAAAATGCCCATTCCACAGAGGCTTTCCACATATTCTTCGTAGAGTACAGTTCTCATCTCTACATTCTTATTTTTTCGTCCATATCCACACGTTTCACATGCTGCATACATCATTGATGGTAAAAGGGTGGCAATGGTATTAGAATGTTCGCACATTGAATAATACACGGTCCTGACTAAGTTACAGACGCAATGACCTGGACTATTATATTATGAAATGATAATATTTCCTCACTCTGCTATCACCTCTCTCATATTTTATTTTTATGGGTGTTTTGGGGTTAAAGACTAGATGTAGCTCTCTATTGAATTAATTCAAACTTAGTAAATAACAAGGGCAGGGCTCAACGTGGGGTAGCAGAGGGCCCGAGGGCGCAGGAAGCATTCCAAGGGGTGCGCGGGACATTATCACTTCTTCACAACCAACACTATTCGTATATATAAATTTGGGAAGTTCGTCCGTAACTCGATATTTTCGATGAAGCACTAACCCATATATAAATGACAAAACCAATCCAGCTGCGGAAAATATATTTCATACTTTTAATTTTATTATAGAAAAACTTTGAACATATCAACATTTCAAATTTGTATCCATGTCATAATTTTTTAAATAAAATTGTGAAGTACCTAGCGCTCGCTCAGTCTTTGATAAGGTTAATGCTCAAACTTATACAGCCGGTTTCAAAAAAAGCGGCTAAAGCGGCACTTTAACTAAAGGAACTTTTAAAATTTAAAGTCTCCTTTAAGTTGACGCGTTTCATAAATAATATTCCCGCTTACTTTAGCTAATATTTGAAATGTCAAAAAAACATTTGAAAGTTGGTACCAGTTGGTAGTGTTACCATGGAAATCTATGGAAAACATAAGTTGTTTAATAATATTTTCGCGGAATTTCTTTTAACCTGTCAATTTCAATTCTCAATAAAACATCAAAGTGACATTATTTGTGTTAATTTATATTATGCATGGTTCATAAAATAGTAAACAAAATCTGTAAACAATAATATTCTTCCCGTTTTGCCATGTTTTCCAGGCTACAGAGAGACCGCCACGAAATTTCTATGAACTCCGGTGGCAAAAGATTGAACTACACCAAAGTCCGCTTTTAGTCAGTTAATCAGTAACGGGAATTTGGCATAAAGTGTCATTTTGTTATTATGAAACGCGTTATTTTTTAAAGGAAACTTTGTCTCCTTTATTTTTTTATGAAACCGGCTGATAAATAATTTAAATTAGTTTTGGTCGGATTTCGAGCACTGGCCGACAACTAGTAAATTATTAATTTGTAGAACAGTAAAACAATCAATGGCACGTCTTTTCTATGCCTGTGCATGGTCCGACATGTTTTGCTGCTAGTCTGATTATATTCAAGTACCTAGATGTTCTTTCTTTTCGAAAACGTATTTCATATTATGTATCTTTAACTGAATGTCACTTCCTATTACAAAAAAGGAACATACCCACCTATATTTTTTGTGGGGTGCTAGAACATATTATTTTCATGTAGATGGGTGTGAAAATTGAAAATTTAGAGAAGCACTGAAATATTTCCAAACATATTATATTGCCATACCACTTAGGCCCGACGCATCAATATGTAGATAAATGTTCTTAGTAGCCATCTATAAGATAAAGTTATGTAGTAGATAAAGTGATGGAAAGAATCTGACGGCCTCATCAATGGGAAGTTTTCTGGGGAGCTTCCGACAAGACACACTAGGTGGCAGAACTTCTAATCAGGTCTATTGTCAAATTCAGTGCTGCCAACGTAGAGATGTTTTTTTCAGTGATGCCAACGTTGGGAAGTTTGTTTTCCATTGTGTTGCTAAGAAGTTGTTGATTGAGTTTCTAAGAAGTTGTTGATTTTGTTGCGCATAAATTTGAGAATAAATCTCAGGGGTGCTGTTCTGTATTTTTTAATTTGTATTTAGGTAGGTATATAAAAAAAGATGAACAATTTTATTTGTAATAGTATGTAAAAAATGTACAATGATTACTCTAAACCTATTGTAAGTTATCATGTATAATAATATAAAGTTGTTTAATTTGAAATAAACTAGAATGATATTTTGGAGGTTAGATTGTGAGCGACCATAAGAAGAAGAAGAAGTAAATCGCCCCCGTTGGCAACACTGAATTTGACAATAGACCGGATTAGCGAGGGCGCCTCTAGCGGCACAAAAAGGAAAAAAAACATCCCATTGAAAACTATCCAATAGATGGATATCTAGAAGACAACAGTGTTGCTATGCTGAAATCTGTTGATTTCTATTGATTCCAGGGAAATTTCTATGGATTTGCTTTTTCGCGCCAGATTTTATGTCAGATGAAGTCTTGTTTTGACGTAATTAATCAAATATTTAGGTTATGTTGTAATGTTTTTTTGTTTCGCATATTATAATTTTGTAATATTATTTCTAAACTTAGAATTTAACAATTATTTAACAGAAAGTTCGAAGTTCGAGAATATAAAAACATTTAGATCACAAATTAGATTTTTATACCAGATTGTTTGTTTGAAAACCGATCAAAATTGAAGAAAAATATGATTTGTTCTAAGCTTGAAAATGATAATTCTTTATAATATGTGCATTTTCTCGCCGTGTTTAACAAAGATTTTGTAATTATTATTTTGGTTTATGAAAACACAAGTCGAAATTTGTTCACATTCATGGCTTTACGGGTGTTTGTAAACGTCAGTGAACGCTATTTTGACAGCCATCCTAGAGATAAATCGTTATCAAACACGGGTAGCCTAGTATGTACAGGGAACCAGATTCGCGCTAAAAATTCAAATGGCGTCAACAATTCAAATGTGCCTAAAATTCAAATATATTCGGTTTGCAGAGGGTAAAATGGATTCGGGGGTGTGTGCGAAGATGTATGGGGGGCTCTGCCCCCCAAACCCCCCTAAATAATTATGTTCTAACCTAACCTATTTTCATGACTGTTAGTCATGAAAATAGGCTAACGAACCTATTTTTTATGAATTTGGCTCAGCCAAAGTGAACACAAATACACTTTAGACATCTTTCACAGAAAAAAACGGATAAATAGAAAAAAAAAAAACGAAAAAAAGGTCCGCCCCCACTGGGATTCGAACCAACAACCATCAGTACCAACGGCGGCGACTATAGCCGTAGGACCATTGTGAACTTGCTAGCGATGCCGAAAAACTGTAATATCTACTGTTAGTGTCACGCATGCGCACTTTATGCAAGGATTCTATTGGTGCGAATCTGGTTCCCCGTACATACTAGTTTACCCATCAAACACTAGGAACCTCCTTTTAAAAATGGCGTTGTATATCTTAAAGATAGGCGATATCTACACATTAATGCGTCAAATATCTCAAAGAAAGGCTTTTCTGTAAGATAAATTTATCTATCCACTGATTGATGCGTTGGGCCTTACTCCCATGTATCTCAATCATGCATACAGAAGTAACGAACATGCATTCACCGACCATTCATTTAACTTAAGATTTAAATTACCTATTATGCATCATTGCAAAAAAATGTTCCCATTTTGATAATGCTTTACGAGTCATCTATTCTGCATTGAATTTCTGTGTCCGAGATTTTCAGTGAGGATACTTCATACTCAGATTTTTTAATTTCTCAACTTGAACTCAAAGTGAACACAAATAAGTACACTTTTTGACTCTTTCAAGCTAATTAATCAACACTTTCATTATCAAAATCACTCTAATTGAAATTTCACGTGATACTTAAGCGACTGTATAAAGTATTTCACAATTTTCGGAGTGAATAAAAACCCGATGACTTACTCTCACTGAAATCCTCTTCTTTATCTGAACTCACCTATGTACTATGGGATCATTTCGCAACGTTTTTGCCAGCTCGCTCAGCATGAAAATTTCTCACTTGCTTATAAAATATGTAGGTACGCACTTGTGCAAGTCATTTGATTACTACGCGGTACGAGACATGTTATTTTCCTGAAGTTTGTATTAATAATAACAGTCAACCAGCAGAGGTTGGAATGGCGTTGTAATATACGGAAAAGTTGAACACACTCGATGCTGTCAACATTTTTATGTTATAATATTCACGAGACATACCAAATTGCACCATGTACATTTGAAACTTTATCAAGATGTTATGGTAGAGGTATAGGATTCATAATCCTTGTAAGGTTGTCCCCTAAACTCTATTATTCACTAAGGTTAGTGAGAAATTCACGGAAGTTTTGAATAGGCTGCAGAGCTTACTACTACTTAGTATTCTGCAGCGGCGCAATACGCGTGTCCATACAACATTTTGTTACTTCTCGCCAGAATAAAATGTCAACTATAATAATTATGTTTATAATTCGAATATAGCTGAACTTTAACTACGTGAGTACTACACAAACCACAAATCAACGTCATTCGGATGTTATATTATTATGTTCAGCACTATCAATCAACATTATTGAGAACATTCCATTTTTCAATAGCTGTTTTCTCCGGTCAGTAGGGAGTGACCCAAAGTCTTTGCCACTTCAACAAATCCACCGCCCTGCTTCCACCCAGTCTGAGAGATCACTTTTTCAAATTTTGGTATAGGCACTGCCAATTTGGTGCTACGAGTACTTGCAGGGCTGTGGTCTGCTTGTTGTGTTTAGTGCTCATCCTTTTCACATATTAGTGCCTTTGGCGTCTCCATCTGACCACATATTCGACCTCGTAGATCTCCGAATTGCCGCGTTTCTTATACCTATTGTTTACGCAGAATCTTATACCTCTATTTTTAACATGGTCAGAACAATAATATATTATAACTGTTATTGCAATTTACTACTATTATTGTAATTTGTTATTATTATTAATATCATCTTGTTCTTAATTTCATTTTCCAAAGATTTATTGTGTTTTAATGTGCCTATTCGTATATGCATGCTAGCCTTAACACAGGTTCACACCTAGTGAGGCGGCAAATTTTTCTTTTTTATTTGTATCTGGTGTGTATTATTGTTTTGAACTGTATAGTATGTATGAATTTGATGTGACAGTGATTAAATAAATAAAAAATAAATAAAGTTTTTGATTCCATGTCCATGACAAATGAACATTATCACATAACAACTCTGCTCTTTATCCTCAGATGGAAACATGCTGAAACATCATAGGTCTGGCGGGGCGCCTCATCAAGACATTGGTGGCGGCCATACGAATGAGGGCTTCACAGACAGAGTGGATTCTGGTGGCAGCAATGGCGATGAGGAAGAAGCGGAGAGTGCTCACCATGGGGACACTCATATGATGCCTAATGCCCGAGTGAGTTAATCGTACAGCTTTGTATTAATAAAAAAAACTCATACATAATTAATATCCCAAGCTTTGTATTGAAAAAACTCCAAATAATACATTCAGTTATAATAATCTTAATAACAATACAAAATAATTATGATAAAACAAAGTCAGACCACATTGGCAACACTTCCGCACTAATGTTTACTGGTCGTATAGAGTCCTGTGGTGCACGCGGGTGCATTCACCAAGTCCGCACTTTCTCCCCTTGCTACACTTGTCACTGTAATGTCCGCCGACGACACAACTAAAACACAACTCTAGTCTCCGGACGATGTTCCAGCTTTCCGACTCCGACATCGCCAGGTACTCGGCGCACTCGTCTAGCGTGTACTCCTCCCCGCACAGTCGCACGCATTTTCACGTCTCTCCTGGGAAGTCTCATCGTGCAGCAATAACACCCGCTTGGCTTCCGTCTTCGTCTTGCCCCCGAGCCCATCAGTCACTGCCAGCCCATGGCGACCCGTTACCTCCACTGCTGGGCACTGAAGGCGCCTGGTACTGCTCTGCTTGGTGGTGTGCTACAAGAAGCGCTGCCCGTGCAGGGACGTGTGCCAATGTTAACGCTGCCTGCGCAGATGCCTCTGCAGAAACTCCGTCCTGTACCGGTGCCGTCTGGTTTCCTGGGATGTACTGCACGGATGGGATACTACCGGATGGCGCTGCCTGTGTTGGTGAACCTGCCACGCTGTTCTCAGTCAGCCGCACCAATGCTGCGTACTCCCTCTGCTTCTCTGCACGCTGTCGTTGCTCGTCAGCCAGCTCCTGCCTCAGTTGTTGTATTTTCTGTCTCAGCTGGCGATGTGTGTCGTCAGTAGTCTTATGCTGACTGCCAACACTACCGTCATTGTTGCTGCCCGTGTCTGCAGTGCTCTTCTCCGATCGCCGGTTCATTGTCATCGTGGGTTGAATTCCGGCTACAGAGGATCAGTTGCTTGGATATTGTGATGCTACTATGATGTGGTACCCACAGCACCGAAATCGACCAAAGCGGGAGGAGGTCATCGAAGCTGTGCTAGATGGAGCGCAGTGAAGAGCTCATTTTGCTTCCCTATGCCCCTAAGTTGGGTCAAAAAGGTTGTGTGTTATGTTATACATAATCGGTGGCCACCTAAACTCATTTTTCCAAACTTCTATGAAATCACACCGGAGTAGGTAAGGTAGCAGATTTTTGTTTGAAAATGCCCATAGCGCCACTACAGAATCTTTGTGAAAGCGCTGCAGTCTGCAGCCCATACTTAATTCGCGTGAATTTATTACGTACTTAAGTGAGTAATATTATTTAGAATAGGGGTAAATATATAACTTTAAGCAGAATGCACTTCAAATATTCTAAATGAATATAAATTATACCTACCCACCCACCCACTATAAAATAATAATATGATTAAAGTATTATCTATGTAGGTATCTTAATTTATTAAACGATCTAGAACAGTGGCTCCCAACATTTCAACAATATAATTTATTAAATACCTATCTTAATTTAGATATTTCAATTGTCTAATGGTATAGTTATCTGTAAGTTTAAAAAATAAATAAAAATACGGTAGGTAGGTATATGCCTGCGATCGAATATTGTGACGCAATAGATCTGTACCTTTTTTATAAATGGAGCCCTGATTCCCATTTGGGTATTGCTGGAATAATTTCGCTAATTCTTTTTTGTTGCGTTTGCTACTGTCAGGAGGAGGTTCTTGTGAAAAAAATTGCTATAAATTTTAGTTTAGTCTCTTGATAATGTCTACTTGAGTTGTAGAGTTAGGCGAAAGCGCTCGAGATTCAATAAAAACACCGTGACAGTGCAAGCGGAGAAGAATCCAATAAACTAAAAATCTGATCAGCCGATCTCGAGTTATAAAGGTTCGCACTAACCCGACTAGTATAGATTGCGCGGTTGACTGATAGAAAAGAAGAGGGCTGAAGTCATTTTTTATGTTTTATGTCATTTGCAATGAAATGAAAAAAATACCTTTGGCATGCCCAACTTGATTCGTAGATACACGCTCTCGCGAAAAAAAAAACAAAAAATTTTTCAAAAACCAATTTTTTGTGTCAAGAAGTATTTTTTTTCGCAAATGCATTTCATATTATTTATTGGAGTTTGAGAGACGCTGCTCTGCATCATAATAATAATGTATAAAATAATACAAGTAGGTACATATAATAATTTCTCACTTCCTGAAATAACATTGTCATGTTGGTCATACCTATTATAATATAATGACACTTGACTATAATATATCATAAGATGACGAGTGGCCACTGCGGGCTGGCACATGGGCCAGCGCCTCTTAAATGTCTGTCTCCTGTTCATGTGGGAGGTCTCTACTTTGTGGAAGATGGTTGTTTTAAGATTTTTAACCATTCAATAATGTGAATTTTACGTAGAAATCTGCGAGTAGAAATGTTAAAACAATCATTATGGTGTCTTATTGAGACTAATTTATACTCTTTCTCACAATTCAAATAATTATGCTCCGCCTTATTATTTTCGCTGTGAAAGGGCACTTGAACACCTTGCATAGATTTTATTAAGTACTAATAAAAAAATAGTCACTACTGATTCCCCTCAAAGCCTTTTCGTCTCCGAACCTTTTAAACAAAAAATGAGAAATAAAATTTTGGATTTTTTCAATCGAATGCTGAATCAAGTCGGTATGTATTATTAATAGTACGTATAAATCAATGGGAATCATATTACTCACTAACGTAAGCGGAAAACTCACGGGAATTTTGTATGGGCTGCGAAGCTCTCCGAAGTATTCTGTAGAATGCGCGTTTCCATACAAAATTTTTTTACTTCATGCCAGTGTAAATGTCACGGAAACTTAGAATAGGGATACTTATGTTATAATAAAAAAAAACTTATAGAACCGACAGACGTTCTCCTCTCCGCGTTCACTGCCTTAAAAAATGCGATTTCTTTAAAGAATGCCGGATATTTTTTTTCTTTTGTTTCTAGTAGTAATAAGTAGAGACTGGAAAATAGTGGTGTTATTTTTTGCGAATTTCGGTGTTATTTTTGGAGAAATATCGGTGTTATTTTTGCTCTAAAACACGGAAATTCGCGTTATTTTTTTAATGTTGATTTGTTCAAAATGAAGGTAGATGGTATAGCAAAACGAAGAATAATAGCAATTTTTAGAATTTATAGTATTATCAACAATATTTATAAACATACATTGCCAAATGAATGAAAAAATCTGATCAAAAGAATTAGTATAATAATATAGGTAGGTACATAGAAAAAATCTTATAAAAAAATTAAATCAATATTCAATACAACAGAAAATTGTACAATAATTTAAACTATGTTCAGAAATAATACTAAAAAAACATTGTTTTGTTAAAAGATTGTCTTAGTTAAGGTTTTTCCTTCGATATGTTCTCATAAATCAGGGCATTTGAGCCTGACAAGCAGGAAAATTTCCCCTGCGCTCCAATCCTTTTTACTACATACAAAAATGTACTTTTCTTATCGATTGCATTATAATCTTTTGCGATGAACTGGCCATACGCTAAATAAATAAATATTGATTTTTACAAAATCACATTATTTCTGTAAAATAGGCATGAAATTCGAATTTTTTCCCCTAAAAATCACATTATCCGCGCTATTTACGCAAAAACCTCAAAATTCGCGAAAAAAAAAAACGTTTTATCGCGATCGCAAAATTTTCCAGTCTAGTAATAAGGTGTCTTTATTACCAATTAAATTAATTTGGAACCAAGTGCAAAACAATGCTCGATAGGAGTGCCCGCGATAGATTGGCGCGTTTGTGTGTTGATGTGCGTGATCACGGATCCGTGTAGTGGGCACCGTGCGCTAGATGAATGATACACGGATCCGTGTAGTGGGCAGTGAGTGTTTTAACAAAGGATGTAAGAAAATAAATTATTATATGATTCTGTGCTCACTAGAAGTGAACACAAATACACTCTTTGACATCTTTCACACTAAGCAAAGGCTTGTGTCGTGAAAGCGGAAATGGTCGGCACGGCCGGGATTCGAACCTACGACCTCCGCACGAAACAGTGCGAAAGCCGACGTTGTAACCGCTAGTCTACCAACCATGTCAATCTATCAATACACTTCCTAACGATGCATCTGTTTTAAACAATATTTGTATCGCGTATTCTGTCAACTATCAAACAACTGACATCAGTTTGTTGCGTCAAATGGTAAATTGAATTAAAAATAGGAAAGTGTATATTGTCAAAAACACCAAGAAGGTTCCAATACAAAAGTTTAAAAATGGTCGTTAATAAATTATTATTCTTTAAAATTTCGCGCAACTTTTTTATTATTATTTTTTTTATCATTCATTCTATTCTGTACCCCAATTCTGTAGCAAGTGTAGGGTAGTCACTTGAAAGAAGTGACTATTAGGCGATACATTTTGTATGAAAAACGTCTATACGTATCGAATGCGAGAATCGCATATAGACGTTTTTCATACAAAATGTATCGCCTAATAGTCACTTTTTTTCAAGTGACTACGCTATACTTGCTACAGAATAGGGGTCCTGTACAAAACCAAGAATTAGCAAGATTGGTCCAGTCGTTCAGATTGATGCAAGGATACATTTATATAGACTAGCTGACCCACCCGTCGAACTTCAACCCACCTCAAATAATAAATAGCTGTTGTGTTAACTTCCGTTCCGTTTCAAGGTCATTACAAAAAATAATAAATCCCTATCACACTATTTGTGCATAAAACAGAACTAATCTCAGAAAATAATATAAAATAATAAGTGCTGGTTCGGGTTATCCAAGCAGAAGAAGACTTTTATGTTGACCGAATGAAACACGGAATTTAATTCAGCTAATAAGTTAACACAGCAATTTCTGAGGCGGAACGAAGATCTACTAAAGGTTAACTAAATAAATTAACATACTTCATATTTGACTTATTTCCTACTAAACCTTCATCTCTTGAGATTTTTTAAAAATTATATAAGATTATTTTTATTTTCAAAAAATCTCAAGAGATGTCGGTTTAGTAGGAAATAAGCCAAATATGAAGCATGTTAATTTATTATTGAAAAATCGCAAAAATGAGAGAGAGACTATTTTTAACTAGAACACGAAAAATCGGCAGTCGATGTTTCCGTAATATGTTTAGAAAATGTTCGACCATTCCGAAATTATTAGGGAGATATTCAAATTACAAATTTTATTCTAAACATATGCGAGTGATCTGGTAGAGGGGTTGTCTGTTGGGTTGACTTCTCAATGCCGCGATAAAAGAGTCGCTCCCGTCCGTCCCCAAGGATCTCATGCACACTTGACACGTAATAATGTAGTTAGTGGGTGTATGTTGGGGAAGTGATCTAGCCGGCCGCAGCCTCCTGGTCCACCCACAGGGGAGGAGAGATGCCTCCCTCTCAGTACACGAGAGCGCCAGTCGTACGCACTCCAGTGCCGTCCACAACATACTTTATATTTGTAATAAAAATTCACGTTACAACAATAGGTCACTTAATCCCCCAATCGGCGGGTTTATTGTCTCTTGGCATATTCAACCAATAATACACCAAAAATAGACATGAGATGGGTTTTCCTTCAGGTCGTGGGTTTAGGACCCGCAACATTCACGCCACAGTCCACTTGACAGACGCGCAAGCAGCTTGTATCACAACTTTAAAAATGCAAGCTATTTTCCAAGAAAATGCATCCATTAAATTCTTCACAAAATGCAGTGACTTTTTCGGGATGAATTGTACGTTTTCGGATCTCATGTTGATCGGTATATTCACAAATGTGACAATTTTCTTTGCCGACGTAGGTACTACCTAATCCATTCAGAAATGGGCTTCATCGTATGGCGACCATTGCGGGCAAAGTGCGCGGATTGTTTCCTATTTTTTAGTATACTGAAGTGTTGTTGAACGCTACAATCCGCCACATTTTTGGCAAAACAGATTTAATAACAGAAAGCCAATTTGACAGCTGTTACTTTTAAAATATGACTGCTATCAACTTTCAAAGTTTAGACGTTCGTATTGGATCCATCGAAATCTCAATTTTTTACATACGATAAAATACTGAATGAATTTTAAAAGAAAATCGTTAATTGTTATAAACTTAATTTAATGTTTTAAATTGTTGAAGCCGCCATCACGCCACTGCACAGCTCCAATAGAAGTAATCTCGATTCTCGACGATGTTTGGTGTCAGTAGGGGTTTGAAATCCACGGGGGCGGGACGCTGTGTGGTGGACGCGGTGATGAGCCAACAAATAAAACGCGGGAAGTCTTAGGCAGTCTGTTGTTGTTGGGTCTGATTAGTGCGCCGCTGGACCTGGAGACGGATCAGGCGAGTACACTTCAGCCATCAACAGTCCTGACTCCTGGCCGCCAGTTTCAAGTTATCTCCCAAAAATAAAAGACTTTATATAGTTTGGGAAATCTGAACCTGAGGTCTCTGATGAACGTCGTTCGTATTGATGGGAACTTGTCGGATAACTGGTCAAAACTGTCGGTTGTGTTAGTGCGTCTTATGAGTGTAGTGAGATAAATCATTTAAAAAACCGAAACTTTTTTTCCTAAGGAGGTCGTCCTCTTGTCTAGCCATGAACGTTGCATTGGCAGGACTGCAGCGGATCTGATTCACCAGGTTAGTGGCTTCCAGAAACAGCGCTTTAGGATTCAGGGCTACCTGACTCCTATCTTTCCGCAGTCCTCAAGTCTTTATTATTCAGAAATATTAATCGTGTATTATTTGTTTGTACTTGCTTATGTGTTTCTTATTCTTATTGAGTGTCTGTGCAGTCTGTGAAAAACATTGAACAAGATTTAATGGCTAAACTCAGATTACGAGAATAATAGTGTATTGGTGTGGTGTTAGATGTGAGAATAATAGAGTCATACTGGGTGCAATTGATCAAAATTTATTAATCCTGATATACACTGTGGAGATAATAAGGGCCGATACAAAAAATCTGCTCAAAATATAGGAGATGAGAGTCTTCGGGATCGAATCAAAAGCGTTAAAATACTGAGAAAATGCGAAATTGAACAAATTGCGCATTTGAGTAAATCCTGAAGAAGTTTCTGGATAGGATGAACGAGCCAACGAACTGCCATCACGCCGAGGACCACATAGCCAGAAACTAAATAAGTTGAGAAAAACAAATCACAAAATAAGAATATTTGTCAATAAAATAAAATAGGTAGATGAGAGAATTTTTAATATCTGATACAATTTCTCTTTGATAAGCCATTCCGCTCTAATATCTTCCATCCAAATTCGAGTACCTACCTATGTAGGAATTCAAAATAAGCATGGGAAAGGAATTTGATTGTGAACTCCAGACTAACAAATATAATGATGCAATCAGAAAATCTGATCGTTATTGAATACATCAAATCACTGTTTATAAACTGCTTTGACGCTGATGGATGTACCCCTTCGAATTTACAGAAATAGACAGAACTCTATCGTCCATCTAACGAATGAGTGTCCCGTGGAAGTGGTCAAATTGTGAGCACATCAGACAGCTCCCACGTACAGCTAATCCCTCATTTACATAATGCAGCGCCCTGTCTGGACGAGTCCTTGAACACGCGTGTCCTTTCACATAGGCCAGCGGCACTAATCCTTCAGACCGATGCAACTTGGAGTCTTCGCCAGTAGCTCCATTATTCTGTCTTTTGTCTGTGGATGTAAATCAGTATTGGTGTAATAAACAACGCCGTTATTCTGGCGGCTTCACAGGATACGGTGGGCGCGTGCCTCTGCATTCATTTCCCTGTTCCTCTCCAGGACCCCCGTACCAGCACAGCCCGGTATGAGGGAGAACACCAACACCTCTTTATTAAAAACAGTCTACAGACTAGAGGAGACCCATCATAGGATCCTGCAGACAACCAAGTGATCAGGCAAAATACCACTGTTTCCGCGTTTTATTTCTCTAAAATCTACAAATCTGTTGTATCTATGTCTCAATCCAGTGTACAAACAAATAAGGCGATTGTAAATAAGAAGAATTTGTTCTGGGAAAGTTATCTAGGGATCACAATGTCCACCGGACGCTGCACAATGGACCACTTGTGGCCTCATTAGTCGCATTTGTGCACCATATAATAGTTTATTGATCCAATGTTATTATCATTTAATTATCTCCAGATAACCTGAGAGATATGCGGGGGCTCCATCACTTCAAATCTTTTGTAAAATGTCTCGGCACGTTGAAGGTTCCAGGAGACAAGTCTCAAAAGACTGCTGCTGATATTCTTTTCATTATTTCATTTTCATACTTATAATTTGCTACTTTAATATAATTATAAATATATACTGTCTTTATTGTATTTATAAAATTTTCTAGAAAGATAACTAAACATATGAGGTGTATTGTTGCAGAGAGACAGGTCGAGTACATGGTCTCCAGCTGCCGCAGATGGTGCACAGAACATGGAGAACGGCGACAATGATCCTGGCTGGGACAAGAGGTATGGCCTATGGAGAGTGCGGCCCTCCTGGTTGCAGAGGTTTCGCACCGCCAAGTGGGCGCTCTTCTGGCTGTGTTGGACGGGAGCTCTGCAAGGTACGTGTGAAGGTGCTAATGGCAGTCCCTCGTACCCTGCTGGTGCCCCCCAGGGCAGAATAAAGCAACAACTCGCCACGTGGTGCGAGGTTTGAAGTTTGGTGAGAGGGGCTGCCTCCCTCACCCCCGCCCCGTGCTGTTGCTCTCGAGATAAGACGCCCCCGCCCCCCACTGTGTGTGATCCTGGTGGGAGCGGGCTGCCTCCTCACCGCCCATCCCCTACACGCCACTGTGTAGCAACTCTCCAGTTATTCAGCCCTCAGCCCACTCCTCCTGGTCGCTCACAGAGCCACGCTAAGATTAATATAAAATACCACTTTATTTATTCCAGGAATGGTGGTGAACGGGTTCGTCAATGTGGTCATTACAACTGTGGAAAAGAGATTCGGCCTCCGCTCCTCGCAGACGGGGCTGGTTGCTGGTGGGTACGACATGGCCTCCTTCCTCTCCCTCGTGCCAGTCACATACTTGGGAGGGAGACACGGGGCATCCAAGCCTCTGTGGCTGGGTGTCGGGGCGGTGCTGATGGGCCTCGGGTCTCTGGTATTCGCGCTGCCGCACTTTGCAGCCCCGAAGTACAACGCTCCTGGAGATTTGGATGGAACTTGCCAAAGAGTCACCAACATCAGTAGTCTTAAGGTATACTCTCTTTACACTCACATTACACTGCCAATCTATTATTCCTGTCTTGTATGGCTGCTTCTGCTCACAATGCAAATCTATTATTCCTGTCTTGTATGGCTGCTTCTGTTCCAATACCTATTTAATGTCGCATCAGAAATTCGCCTGGCCATTACTTTTGATGAATTCCAGCCAGAGTGCGGGGTAGACGAGGCTGTGGAGGACATTGGAGGATGGCTCGGGGGCTCCACCAACGTACTGCTGGTGTTCCTGGGGGCTCAGCTGCTGCACGGCGCCGGCGCCTCTCCGCTCTTCACCCTGGGCGTCACCTACATCGACGAGAACGTCTCCAAGAAAATGTCGTCCGTCTATTTAGGTGAGATGCAGCTCGCATTGTGCCACTCTGTATAGTGGTGTACTGCAATCTGAACAATGTAACATTTTAGCAGCTACTTTGTGTATGTAGTGACCCAGTGTGGTGGCCCAGTGTGGTGGCAGGGCGTGGTGGTAACAAGAGCTAACCACAGTGGTAGTGGCCTCCTCGGGACATATTCAGCGTCTTCCCCGTTCCACTCACTCGCCATGAATGCAACTTGTACACATTTTTGGTCTTCTGTCCGAGAAGTGCAGATGCCTTAGTTGTCTTGGACTTAGGTAAACAGTTATGGTGCATAGAGGGTATCATAAAATGTAGAGCAATATCGACGTCCGGCATTGATGGCATTCAACAAAAGTAGCTATTCTCTGTAAGTACATAGTTAGATGTGCGGATATTGTGTTCTAGTTCAGTTCTCTTCAGTCAATCAGATAAAAGTAAACACATTATCTTGAAGGGCAAAAAAGCTTAAAATTTCCAATAAGATGGTTCAATATCCGTCCCTCTCCCCACGATGTTTACCCAAGTAAAAGCTTCCTCGGCAGCTAATACTGTTGGATTAGCCTGGCACGCCGTCACCTCGGTAACGGGCCCTTGCGGAGGGGGTTCCGGAGATAATGGAGTGCTTGTTGTCGGGCCCTGGTGGTTGCTAGGAGAGAGGAAACATCACGGCCGTCCCGTGTAGATTCTTCCCACAGTGCTTCAGTGACATTTATTGAGTACAAGTTGCACTGCAGTCCCGATGCAGCACTCGAGAACAAAGTTCCCGCATGCCCCTACCTCCTCATCTCTTGTTATTAATGTTTGAATGGCACTTCCGGGTATAAGTGGATGCAGCCCCCACCCATCCAATAACAAGGAGCCCCCTAGCACCCCCTGCGGCCCTCGGGGGGTGGGAGCGTGATTCGCACATATTGTGTAACTAGCTGCTATACGACGCGATGCTGCCACGGAAAAAATCTTAAAAAAGTACTTGTACATGTACAATAAGCTCTCAAGGACATTGTGCTGTTTATCGTTTAATGATTCTCCACGTAACTACTTGAGAAGGGATGAAACATGAACAAGAGGTGGTTGATAGACCAGCGGTTACGACGCCGGCTTTCGCAATGTTTCGTGCGGAGGTCGTGGGTTCGAATCCCGGCCGTGTCGACCATTTTCCGCTTTCACGACACAAGCATTTGCTTACTGTGAAAGATGTCAAAAGTGTATTTGTGTTCACTTCGAGTGAGCACAGATTCATTTAAAAAAAAAAATTTGCTTACATAAGTTTTATTGCAATCGGATGGATGTTATGTCAGCAGCACTTAAAACTTGCTCATATAAATATGAGCTGTTTGGAAATACTAAAACCTTCCTCAAGAATAAAAACCTCGCTAGCAGTTTCCTTATGCTCACAAAAGAGTTGCCTCAGGTAATACATTTCCCCGTCTATACTGACATCTTTGAATGAGACAAAACGATTTGTTCATACCCGACAGAACAGCACAAACAACTGTTTAATTTCAAAATATTAGTATAGATAATCTCAAGTAGAGCGGTGTTCAGCCGCATAATACCGCACCATCTCTTGCGGCAGAAATAAGCTGTGTTATCAAGGAACTCATTTTCCAAACTGGCGCACAGGAGTTGCCTTGTCGCAAGAGGCACGTACCTCGGGACCTGCTCCTGCTAACAACAGATGTCCACGAGGGGTGCGGGTTGAGAGTGGTGCCTCATAAATACTGGAGGATGACACCTGGGATGAGGGGAGCTTCTCCTGATTTATGTTGTTCATTTTAATTTGTTTTTTGTAAGGGGTTGCTGTATTCACCTACTGAATATTCATTATAATGAGTTTTAAAAGAAATACCCTTGCACTTTCACGAGACGTAAATGTGTTTGTACTTCTGTCTTGTTGTTCTGGTCTGATACCGACTCAAATCATTTCAGGTGTATTCTACACGATGTCTGTCATTGGTCCAGCGGTGGGATACGTCCTGGGAGGACAGTTGCTGCTCATCTACACAGATTTCCTGCACGTGGACCCTACTGGGTGAGTATCTCGAGATAAAGAATCTTCAAAGAGTCCTTTACCTGTAAATATTACTTTATTCCATTTCGATTTCTCCTCCTACCCGAGGCTGGCAAAAACGACCCTTTTGTAGAAGACTTCCTCGCTCATTTCAGCCTAGCATTAATCAAGCGTTGGTTATTGTCTCGAAACTCATCAAAATGTGTCACCTCCACATATTGTTATGTAGGTTTGATTACTGAATTCGATATCTAAGACAAACATAACGCAGCTGAATCTTTCACTTTTTCATTTTTTTTAATTAAAAACGATCTATAAGTAGTCTTCCATTAATGAAATAAAAATAAACAAAATCAGTATAATGAAAATAAGTCTTTGAATTGGACTCTTTTTGGCAACATTCAGAGCATCAGGACCCTACATTTTACGGACTTGGTTGATTAATATCACCCTTGCCTTTATTTAATGAATTTTATTATTGTCATTCCAATGTGTTGATTTCCGTCTTCCTGGTGATACGTCCACCAGAGTCTGCCCACACTCCGCTTAACAGGGAATATCCTTAATTGCAGTTTCACTGTCTGAATGGATTAACCGGTCGTTGAATATTTATATTAATCTTGATAATAAATAAATACATAAAAATATTATTGATAAATGAATCATGAAGTAAAATACAATAAAAATGAAAGAAAGGACGGACTCTTCCAGCCAACCGAAATACTTATTTGAGTTAATAAACATTAATACGGTTTATTACGCTGCTAACACTCACCAATTCACTTGGTTCTCTCCTCATTTTATTATTGTTTCATTTATCTAGGTCTTAATCTGTTTTTACAGGAACTTATTACTGTTCATAGGCGGTCGTCTCGCTGATTATGCGTTCCTCTGGAATCTCATTGCTACTTGGCTATTCTTGAAGGATCCATCCTCAGCATATGATCCCTATCAAAACGCCTTCTTTGTCTGCTCTGTCTTATAACATCTTTGACTTTGCAGCATACGTGAATTTCACTGTTACGGATGGTATCTCTGGGAGTTCTTCCGACAATGATTGATCTCGCAGTTGTAATTTCCGTTGTGTTGGAAGATGTTTGGCTCGGACATCTGCTCGTGTTTCGATTCCGAATGTCATTATGGAACCTTTCCTTATTTTGCTATCCGTACAAGAGTACGGGTTTATTCCACCATACATTGTTGTATTTGTTTTAAAGGCTATTGCCGTTTATAATTGTAATAAATAAATAAATAAAATAAATACGTTATATTATATCTAGCGTAGATAACAGATACTTTATTAGTTAGTTCTTTCACTTCATTATAGTCATCGCTGCAGGTGTATATCTCCACATCCAGTGCTCTTTTCTCTGCGCTGTTGAAAACATAACAGTATTTCCTGATTCGAATAGAATCGAGCGCTTTCGTCAATCGTCTTTCAGGGTAAAGTTTAATTCAGTTTCTATAAAATTCAATTACTTCTGTTGAAATTTCCACTTATGCCCTATTTTTGTACAAAAATACTTCCACATTAGTCAGATTATTCCTATAACTCTTATCACGATGGTCAAAAATGTTTGCAGCGTGAGGGAATTTCGCACCTTACAGTCGGCAAGTGTCCCATTTTGAAGGATCTCACAGGGAATTGATAAATCGCAGCGCAACCAGGCATGCCCCCCCAGCCCCCGAGATGACGGGGTGTGTTGGTGGCTTTGTGACAAACCACTGGGGGCGGATTTATTTTATAAAAGCAAAACCGTGTCGCGATGACTCCTCATAACATCTGTCGCTCTAGGGGAGGGCCGCGGGGCAGGGTTGGCAAATCTGGCCCATCTTCATGGAACTTCTTGCAAAAATATCCTCTTGTTCAAGTAGGTCTTGAGTAACGCCATCACAGATATACTGTTTTCCTAGAAAAGAAAACAAAGGCGAGACAAGTAAGTATAAAGGGTTATATGTTTATTCTGTCACTCCCGGCGGTTAAATAATGAATGCCTCGCTTGATATAAAATGCATGAATTAAGTAAAAAGATTAGGTTCAAACACTTTTGCAATATTATAGTTAATAATATTGAAAATGAGACTTTTATAAGTATGTATTACGGCCGTTAAATTATTGCAGGTCCGCTTTTAAAGCAAAACATTGCATTAGCGCAACCCGCAAATGTTTCCCCAGTGAGTTTAAAATTTCGTGTCTCCAACGAAACCCTTAGGGGCTCTAAAATCCAACTTTTCATAAATAGTGCGATTCTCTTATTTTCTGCGCATTGAATCCCAGCCCAAGTAGGGGTAAGTTATGGAGTGGGTTCCTAGGGAGCGGCCGTCTTCAGCGGCCGTATATTACGCCAGCTTACCACGGCGACATTTGGAAAGTTCCGTGCCCGGCGTATTATTCTCCGTTTTTTAATAACAAACGTCAGTCGGAACGTGAAAATGGACGATCTTGATTTTGCTTTAATTATTTGTTTGGAGGGTGACCAGGCATCAGAGGAGGATGAATATCGTATGGGAGAAGACAAGTTATATAAATCTCGTAGTACAGAAGGTTCTTTTTTAATATGTAATAATTCAGTGCTATCAATGAAAACGTTCACGAATCATCTGACGCTGACAACACGGTGGCCGTTTTTGAAAATAACTTCGGTAATGGAGTGGGTTCCTAAAGAACGGGCCGTCATCTGACAAGACGGCGTCTTTTTAAATTATATGACAATGTTTTTCGTTACTACGGAAACAATATTGACAACGTTCTCAACTGACATATTCACCGCTTTTAAAAGTAGCGGCGTATCCGTAGGAAAACAAACCATAACATAATAAACAACGTTCTACTGACGCCGTTCTCTGAAACGTCGCATTTTAGGAAAACAACTCGTTAGACTTCATTTTAGGCCGAAGTAGTAACGTGGGGAGGACAATCGTGTAAAACAATGGATAAATAATAAGAGTACTGAATGTTTGAATCAGTTTTTATGAGGAGTTGTTCCAAGTGTGGCAGCCCTACGGCCAGCACCGCCTCCTCTCGTCATATTATTTGGTCCCACACACCCACGTGGTAAAGTTTCAGCTCATTGACTCCCCATCTCACCGCTAATCGGGTGAATTGAGTTTTGGAGGAGTGAAAATATGAAAAAAAAAATACTTCCGGAACTGATATTAACTCAAAATCAAATTTAATACGCCCCTGCCTTCGACAAGAGCTGTGATCTGATCAACCGTGCGGCATGTTATATACTCAATAACATGCACACGTGAGCAAACTTTTTAGGAGCCTTTTCGTTTTTTCTCATCATTTTTTTTTTTGTATAGGTGCCTTATTCTTACTTCCTAAATGAGAAATTTGGTCAACAACTGAAAATGACTTGGATCGAATATATCAGTTCCATTCTTCTTCTCAGTCCTGAACGTAGACCTCCTCCATGTTCTTCCACTCCTGTGTATCCTGCGCCTTCTGCATCCATGCCCCACCCGCAAACCTCACCAGGGCACTTTCCATCGAAGTTGGGGTCGTCCGGGGTTTCTATGGAATGTTCTAGGAGGGTGCCAGCACAAGAGACGTTTCATCCGTTTGGGCTGCAGGCAGTATGACCAGCCCAGCGCCATTTTAATGTAATAACTCTTTCGACAATTTCGAATTACAGTATTCACTTAGTACTTAAACCGCTGCTGTGTGAACTAGCCGTAATAAATAATGCGGCTGATTTCTCGGCGCTTCGACAACTTTACGTTTACGCGATGTATTGTGAAATGTAGGCACCTACCTATCGTGTAAAAAGAGGACTTACTATTCCGCATTAGGATATCACTGGGAGAGAGCTCCATTTTACTTTGTGTTTATACTATCCATAGGTACAAAATAATAATAATTTTGTTTGCTTAAAAATATTGCGAATATGTAAGCAAACCAGTGGTTCTCAAAACGAAATCTTAAAAGCAGAAAAAATCAGCGATTTAATGGCGTCCAATAATGTTCGTATTACAAAAAAACCACTATCTATGGGGGCGTCCATTAATCACGTGATGTTTTTTTGCAACTTTTTAGACCCCCCCTCCCCTCTGGTGATATTTGGTGATATTTCAGGATACCCCCCCCCTCCCCCTCGAAAATCACGTGTACTTTTTTAGTACAAAGAATTACGAAACTTATGTTTTTAATTTTCACCAATTTTTACAATTTCTGAAAATGCAACTGTTTTTCTTCAAATTCATCAGAAAAATAAATGCACGTGATTTTCTCACTAGACCCCCCCTCCCCCTACGTGATTTTTCGTGATTTTTTTCCAGACCCCCCCTCCCCCTTTTGGGCTCACGTGATTAATGGACGCCCCCTATACTAGGGTTGCTAGGTTAGATCGAACATTATTTTTTGACCTACATAGTTTTTGCTCTATTTTGATTTTTGTTAGTTTGAAGTGCAATCACTCACATTATGGTTTCTTCAATAAATTGTTCGTCATAGAAGAATCACGAAAATTCTGAAATTAAATGTCAACATCTTGAGTCAAGTTTTTCTCTACTAAGTAAATAATGTGTGTAGTATAGAAAACACCCAAGTGTTTTTTTATTCTCATTTTCAAGTCCATTCAAATAGTCAAATAATATGATGCAACATTTAAGATGTTTTCTGTCGCAGCTTGGGTCTAACGCCCGACAGCAACGTATGGATAGGCGCCTGGTGGATTGGCTTCCTGCTCTCTGCCACGCTCTGCTTCCTGGTCTCCATTCCTCTGGCTGCGTTCCCACCTTCTCTGCCAGGTAACAAGGAACACTCATCTATACAATTGGCTGAATTTTAAGCGAATGAATTGACTCACCACATGATATTTTTTACAGGATCAGAAAAGATTCAGATGGAAAAAGTATCTGAAGCGCACGATGGAGAATCCAGCAGGACGGAGGCTTTTTCAAAACTCAAAGAATTGCCACAGGCGTTTTTGACGCTGATGAAAAATCCAACGTTCTTTTTCTTGAACTTGGCTGGAGCTACAGAAGGGCTGCTGCTTTCTGGATTCGCAGCCTTCCTGCCAAAATTAATAGAAAATCAATTCAGTGTGACGGCTTCATGGGCTGCTATGTTGATGGGTGAGTACTTAGTATGCAGAAATTAATGAATGGAATATAGGTAGCTGGTGTATTTCACCGCTACATTTAATACTATTGTATAGCGAAGTATTATGTTGACCGCAAAATTTGTCGCACAGTTGAACAATGTATGATTTAAGATACCGAAAGCCCGCCACCGCCTCCACACGCACCCAACTGCCATGCACCACGCCTAGATCACGCGCCCGGTCATGCCATGCCATGCATTCATGGTGACTGTTTTGACTCAAAGGTCAACATTAGGTCATTCATACACTCAATAGCTGGTACCTACGTGAAGGAAACATACTCAGGTTTTTTTGCAAGTCTAGTCTACCGCAATCCGTATCCTGGTTAGTTAGGTAGCTCTGTTAAAGTGGAGAACGCGGGTTCGATTCCCGGTCGGGTCATAATTTTGTAGTTTTCTTCTTTATCAGTTGTCCCTCCACTACTGGATGTAAGCTTCTCCACTTTCCAGTGTTATTAACGTTAATTTTTTAATTAAGCCTAAATAAAATACCTAAGTATTATGAGCAGACTAGCTGTTAAGTCGCCGACTTTCGATCTGAAGGCCGTGGTTTCGATCTCGGATGCCGATCATCTTCCTTTTTTGCAACACGAGCTTTACTTTCTGTGAAAGAGGTTAGAAATGTATTTGTGTAGTACTTTGGGCGAGTCCTTCCTTGTTCATTTAATAAACTTTTCTGTACAAAGGTATCAGTATAGCTGGCGGAACATAATATTGTCTGATGCAATTTTTAGAATCATCCTGACCCGTCAAATCTGGGTAAATTCTGACCCAACCAGAAATCGAACCTGCGACCTTTCGATAATAAGACTGGCACCTTACCTTACCAGTCACCGTTATTGTTGATTTCACAAGTTGATTGGGAGAAGCTGTCTAAGGAACTATTTAAGTTCTGTCAGCTATATAAGTACTAACACCTTTGTATAGCAGATTTGGCCAACACCGGGATTGGAACTCACAACCTCAATTAAGAAAGTCAACAATTGATTTGCTAGGTTATTAACCACAACGATACCTGTGTGGAGAACTGTGAGTAAATCCCTGCTGATGGTTGTGTGGTGTTGCAGGGATAGTGACAGTACCAGCTGGAGGCGGGGGCACCTTCTTTGGGGGCTATCTGGTGAAGAAACTCAAACTGCAGTGCGCCGGCATCATCAAGCTATGTGTCTGGGTCACTCTGGGCGCCATCATCTTTTGCTGTGGCTTTGTGTTGTCCTGCCCCAACTTACCCTTCGCAGGCCTCACCACCCCCTACGGACACAACACCCCCAGACCAGAGTTTGTATTCTTTTACCCTAATTTAGCACCAGTGCTCTCGTAGATGTGACACCATTTCGTTTGCTGAATGTGTAAATCTGAATGTATGAATTAGTTACCAGTGGTTTATTTTATTTACTATAGCATTAAAAAACCAGAAGTGAAGACATCCTGCTGATCTATTTGTTGTTCGTATTGTTCCCATAACACACATGCTTATCATCATTATTTATTTATTTATTTACACGGCCATAGGCCATTAAAATATAATAACAATAGCAAAAAAAATTTACATCTATTAATGTCAAATGTCTGCTGTATGGTAAGAAGGCTGGGACACCACAGACAATATAAAAATACTTAAAACATTACATGAAAGCGTTGCCAGGTTGGTTTCGTCCGCCTGAGATAAAATAATTAGCAATTTCAATTCATATGTTAAAAACAACAATACTAAGTTGATACTTCAATTTACAAACATCACAGGTAATACATAGGTAATGTAAAAAAAGGACATTTATATAAAAACATTCAATCCATTAAAAATAAAATAAAAAAACAACAAATGTTTTTTTCAGCAAATATCTGAGCATAGACTCATCATGTAACACGGGCTGTTCGTGCACCGCATCCATGTATGATCCTGTTTGTGGAGTTGATGGCATTATGTACTACTCTCCATGCTATGCTGGCTGCACACAACAGATTTCCATCCATGGTGCCAAAGGCTACAAGTCCTGTGGATGTATCAAACCTCAGGCAAACCAGTTGCTGGCTAATGACACAGACAGTGAAAAGACAGATGTCCACTATCAGGCCATCAATACCATGTGTCAATCCAACTGCTCATATTTGTGGATTTTTTTACTTTTAATATTCGGAGCTATGTTCTTCACATTCCTATCTACAATGCCCGCCTTGTCAGCAACACTCAGGTAAGTAATCTAAAACAATATAGTCATCCAATGGACAGTAAATTCTGAGGTTGTTGATGATTTCAATGCCCTGATTGCAGGTGTGTCAGAGATGATCAGAGGTCGTTCGCATTGGGAATTCAATGGATTAAAGTCAGATTACTGGGCACCATTCCTGCCCCTATGATATTTGGGATACTAATCGACAGATCCTGTATTTTATGGCAAAACTCTTGCGATGGAAAAGGAGCCTGCTTGGTTTATAACAACCTCAACATGGCCAGGTCAGTTTTATTAATCTTTGGTGTTTTTGGCAGAACTTTGGAACATTCAATTTCATTTAAATAAAAATATTTTCAGGTCCATGTTGGCACTTGCGATGATTGCCAAAGCATGCTCTCTGCTGTTCTTCTTCCTGTCCTGGTGGTTCTACAAGGCACCACAGCACCTCAAGGTGACGGCCTCACAGACAACTACACAGCTGGTGCAACAGCAACTTGATGGCCACACCAACAGCAATGGATGTGTCAACGAAGCCATGAACGAGAGATGTTAATAATGGAGCAGTGGACTCGGCATGTCACGTTATTGATCCAAAGATTGAAGAACATTTTATGAACAAAAGGAACATACGGCTGTTCACGAACAATGTGTTATTCTAGTTTAAGAGTGCTACCGGGCGTTCCTTGACTCAAAATACTAATTGGGTTGACAAGATATATGTCTAAAAATATACAGTACAAATCTTCTAGTAAATGTACCTACTATGTATGAATATTGTATTCTTGTAGGAAGTGCATTTACCTATTTCAATTATTAATTAGCATATCTGCTCATTTTTTGTACATATATTTTATAGAATTAAATAAATGTTTTTTTATTGTATTGATGTAATGTACCACTGGTGAAACAAGATACATGCGATTGGAAATTCACCTACTTTAAGAATTTTCAAACAAAAGCAATGAAAAGACAGGTAGAAAAATGAACCAGAAATGTAAGCATTATCATTGGTGTGAATTGTTATTATTGCCTAATTGTAATTTAGTGTTTACACTTAAGTATTGGTTGCTCAAAATGACTGATGAAGAATGCTTTCAGAGTGAAAGTGTCCAGTAATTCCAGTATTAACAGTTAATATTTAGTATCCACTACTATGATCATGGACGTATATAAGGGGGGGGTTCTGGGGGTCCGGACCCCCCCCCCCCTTAGCATACGACTATGATTTGTGCGGTTAGATTTTACCCTTGGAACTCCTCCATATGAAAGCTATTGCTACGTCCATGCCATGAACGTATATAAGGGGGGGGGGGTTCTGGGAGACCGGACCCCCCCCCATTAGCATACGGCTATGATTTGTGCGGTTAGATTTTACCCTTGGACCCCCTCCATGTGAAAGCTATTGCTACGTCCGTGACTATGATACATAACGTGAAAATAATTTAAAGTTTAATTTTTTAATCAATGTTTTCGGGATGAATTTGTAAGTAACAGAGGTATGAAAAACTTTATCCAAGGCACCCAGTATCATGTTTTAAATGCCATGTAGTCAATTTTCCTGCTCAATATAATGTAGTGACAGCAAAATAGTAATTTTAAATCTTTAACTGACCAACTTTTACATTCCAATATCAAAACTACTTTTAACATACATATTAGGTTTTTTAAATTTTATACTTACTTATACAAAGATGTCAGTATAACGGGAGAAACTTAATATGCCATTTTTTCCCACTCAAACAATCTTCTCCAATATCAGACATGATTCCAATTAAAAGTAGAAACAATGCAATTCACAGCCAACAGGGAATCGAACCTGAGACCTTGTACTAGAAAATCTAGAAACAGTTCACAGAGGCCATCACAATAAGATTTTTACCCAAATGTTTTGTACTATTTATTAGTAAGTAGATAAAATAAAATATCATTTGAATTTATACAAGGGAAATATAATATTATTATTGATATAACTGTAGTGTTTGTTTAGCCTAACTTATGTATTAAAAAAACTTGACTCCCTGATTCTCCTCATCTTCTATAACCTCACACTTGCCCTTCCTCTCCAGAATCCGCAGCACTTTCATCACGAATTCTGACTCCAGTCCGTGGAATTCTATAGCAAAAGAAAACCAAATATGGAACATTAAATTGCAAAGACAAAGTCATGATCAACACCACCTATATAAGAAGGCCTTAGCGCTACGTCACATCGTGAGGCCCAGCATTCACTTGCCTATATCTGTATGTACTTACCTGTACGCTATGATATCTATACCGACCTCGGTAGCCTAGTTGTACTGGCGTGGACTTCAGATCCGAGGTCCCGGGTTCGATTCCCGGTCGGGTCAGAGTTTTTCTAAGTGTTTTTTCACTTGAAATTTCTACCCGGGGTTGGCCTGTCTCAGATTGGACGGGACCGGTTGACTGGAAAAAATTGCCTCAGGCAATAAGTTCCGCCGGCTATACTGACACCTTTGTATAGAAAAGTATTATATTATTATATTATATCTGTCTACACGGCGGCCTGGTGACGCGAGAGTAAAAATGGTCGCCAGCGCAAAGGCCTTCTTATATAGGTGGTGTTGAGCATGATTCTTTTATAACCATACCAAATTCTATGATTAGTTTACTTTAGAGGTTATAGAAGAAAATCCAATTTCAAGAAGAGTTTCGACACATTGCTGAAAACGAGATAAATGGTAATGGATGCATCCAAAATACTAATTGTCCCATTTGCTGCCACTCCATCGATCCAAATGGAATTCATTTTGACAGCCTGTGAAACTTTGAGTTTTTTTTTTTTCATTTTAACAAAATTTTCCCAAGTTTTAATACACACATTTAGCAATGATTAAATTAAAAACAGCAACACATGTACCCTGATGGAAGGATTATGACAAAATGAGATAAAATTGGACCATGTTTTTCAATTATATTATGACGTAGAGGCTTGGACCATGCCCACTTGAGTTTCCCCATTGACGAGCCGTTTGGAGTGGTGGACGAATGGATTGACAAAATTGAATTTTGGACTGATGGATATCTGACTCACCCTGTCACTCCACATCATCCATTTGGTTTGCCCCATTCACTGTCATTTTTTGGAGTGACATTGCTGCATTTGGACGGACGGAGTGATCGTGAATGGGAGAAATTTTCAGTGAAGTCTACTCTATTAGTACTTTTATATAAGAACCCACTATTTTAAATTTTAGTTTTTAAATTGTCATTTTTAAACCAATAACAATCTATGTAATACCTTCGTCTGTGGAGTTTTCCCCTTCTACAAGCTCATGCAGTGTGCACACAGAGTTGTTCAGTCCATTATTACAGGCCCAAGTGTAAATAAGGTTGGACCACTCCTCTAGGGACCTCCAGTAGACGTCCCATCTGCTTCTACTCTTGTCGCAAGGTGCCGCATCCCCACTCTTCTCCAACTCCTCAAGTATTGTCAGTATGGCCTCCGAGGAGAGTTGCCTTTGTATGGTTTGGTTGAAAAATAGTTTGCTCTGCTGTATCTCCTGTACGTCCAGGGATGTAGAGTGGTTAGCCTTAAAATACTCCATGATTAACTTTCTCCAGGCTGTGATTTGTCTCTGCCTCGTCTCAGCGTGAGGCTGGATTCTATCAAGAAAAAAAAAGATGTTACGTTGATTAAACAAGTGAACCACTAAAAAAACAGTGAACCAAAGAGCCCTTTCCAAAATTCATCTCTGATCACAAAATGCTAACATATATCTCACCAATCCATGTATAGCTACAAAATGATCACTATTTGATTAGCCAAACTCAAATCCATTGAAGTAAACTAAGTTAGATAAGAACAGTCTTGAAAGTATTTTTAGTCACAAGAAAACACATAGGCAAACAAAAATATCAATTTTCTTGGAATAACTACCGAAACAGCAATTTTTACAACAGAATGCCAGTAAAAGAACGTGGTGATAGATCCAAAACAGTTGGGTTTCTCCATTTTTCTTGGAGGTTATGAGCGTTTATGGAGTGCCACAGAATGAAGGCCAACAGAGGGTGGTGGATGAGAGGATCAATTAGCAAATAAAAAAAAAATTATAAAAATATGGCATTTGTGTAATTAGGCATGACATCCCACCCACGACAATCGTAAATAAATAAATAACATTTTTAAATGAGCCCCTAACTAGACTTGGAGCTCAAGAAACTGTCCACAATGTCCCTGTCTCGCTGCTTATGATACTCTACTTTGCTGGCTGGTTTGGCGTCCAAATCAACTACTCCAATCTTGCTAAGAAAGCTCAGGCCACCTTCTTGGATGAGCACAGTGTCAGGCTGCAGCACACAAGTGAACCAGTCAGATATTCTTTTGAACGACAACATTATGGAACAATCTTTGGCTGTGGAGGCTATCATGTACTTGTGGAGAGGACTCAGGATAGTTGTGATTTCTTCACTAGAAACTTGTTGCTCTTGTACTATGTCAAGTATTTCATTCACATAGGCATAGTCGGAAGGTTCTTTATGGTGATCCAGAGCCACATCTGCATCTAACATCTGACACTTCAATATGTGCTTGAGGACACTCCCTTCTGGCAGGTCTCTCTTTGATGTGTCACACACCTGGCTGCTAGTCTGCTGACTACTTATCAAATGATCAGCAAAACCTTTTACAGCACTGCTGCAAGCTGGACCCAGTAAAGATTTGAGCAATACGTTGATAAACACTTCCTCCATCTGGAACTCTTTTTTACTTTCCCATCCTTCCACGATAAAGCTAGTCAAAACCTTCAATAATGTCCCGTGTGGCGCTCCCTCTCCATAAACTTCTGTCCCAGAAACAAACATCTTGAAGTTGTTTTGAGGAGAAGAAATGAGTCCAATGACTGCCTTCTTCATGCGATTAACTTCCCCAGAAAACAAATCCAGTGGGCAATACTTGCTAATGTTTTTAATTTTTCCTAGTTTGAGTTTTAAATACTGATTCATACAAAATAAACATTTGCCATATTGCGCTGCGAAGGGCGCCATCCATCCCTGTTTACATTTTATCTCCACACAGAGTGTCTCGGTGGAGCTCATCTGCGTCCCAAACAGTAATGGGGATGTGTAGTCTGTTAGCAACATGCCATACCCACACTTCAACACTTTTCCTAATCTATGAACTGGTCGAATGTGTTTGAATTCAATTTCCATTTGTTTCACGTCGGATTCAACCAACTTGACTACTCGCGGAACATGCACAAATGTCTTTCCCATGATCGGGTTCATTACTTTCAGTATGAATAGATATTTATTTTTTAGCATTGCAAGTTCTGTTTTTGGATCTAATACGGAATTTTCAATACAAGTTTTCTGCAATCTCAGGATCAACCCAGAGTTCTGGAGAGAGATAACCACGTTACAGTTCCCTTCCCCAACATATTTGTACTTGTGTTGCTGGATGGACACCACCTTAATATCTTCCATTGCTGAGAATATTTGAAAAACTATTTAAAAGTTAGTGGAGTGGAGCTACCCTCATGCAATAACGCACACTCTATTAATTGTCGCACCACTAGCACCTGAAGTTAAACTTACGTAAAAAATGGTGGAAAATCATATTGCCACGGCCACTCTATCTCTGCCATTGCGTATTTTTAGTTGATGTGCAAATGTTTAATTTAACATTTTCTATATCTAATTTTTACGTATTATATCTGGCCTTAAGGTAAGTAGATATGGTACTAAGATCCAACTATGGCAGACTGGGCGATACCATTAGACCGGTTGAACTATCTTAAAATAAAAAACCATAAAAAACATGACTCAAACTGAAATATATCTGAAAGAAACGAAACGAAATTTGACACTTGAACTGTCACATGTCAATATGTGATTTTGACTTATAATCTATAGATTGCAGAAAAAAATCTGTGTCATTGTTGTTTTATTGTCGCCTATTTATTTAGTATTTATTTTTTGTTTTTAATAATTGAAAATCTATAATATAATTGAAAGTCGGGTTAGTGCGAACACTTATAACTCGAGATCGGCTGAACAGATTATTTCGATGTTTGATTTATTGAATTCTTCTCCGCTCTGGATAACAGAATAACAAATAAAATGTTGAAAATGCATATAAAACATTAAAGAAAATATGACATTAAAGTTAAAGTATGAAACGGATGTCCTACGACACCATCTATGAAAAAATCTAACAAAATTATTGTCTACTGCACCTGCACCGTTTCGGGCGTTTTAGATATTTTTCATACAAAGTCAACAAAATTGTGCGCATATTATTATATTCTCGCGTTTTTCCTGCCTGAGCTTTGAATACGAATGAAATATGGACGTTTTAGAAATACATATTTTAATGTTATTGTTTTCTTAGTTTATTTTTGATTCTGGGGGCGCAGTGCACATTATCACATATGAACGGGCCGCCTTTGGTTAGGACCACAGGACAACGTCTGTCGGGAAAGCTAGTTAGATATATATTTTAATGATCATTTTAATTCAACCCTAAATCCAACTAAATCACTCATTGATGAGTGACAGGGCTTATATAAAAGTAATGTAATTGAACATTTTCTGGGATATAATATCGAAGAAAAAACCTCTTCCTTAAAAAAAATTATAATATTTTGACAGTGCATAAAAATGTTATTTTATTAGTACGAGAACAGATTCATTCAGGTAAGTGTTTAGAAAAATTGGAAACAGTCGAAACACGAGGGAGTGTTATTAAGTGGTTGGTAGCCTAGCGGTTCAGTCAGTTAATTTTGTAAGAAACAACCTTTGTTCAGTGTGAAAAATATTAAAAGCGTTTTGTATTATTTGTTTAACGTTGATAGCAGTGGCATTATAGGGTATTTGACACTATGAAAAATAAGATACAGATTGTGGTCATCCTGTTTGAAAATGGCCCGAGAAAGCTTATTTCTTTTATTTTAGAAGGCAGTGATTTTACAACTTAAATAGGCTTATTTTTTATAAAAACACGTAATAAAAATCCAAATATTTCTCTGGAACTAGTCACCGATGAAAACGCCTTGTGATTAGTTGTGGTCCCCGTGACGTCACCCCATGGTCATCCCATGGTAAATGATAGTCATCAATCTCATACCAATACAGAAGTGTGACGTAAAATGCACCACGTAGTGAGTACCTACGTAAGGGCTATAGCACGACTAACTACTTCCTAGTGTAGTTAGCGCGAGTACGTAACGTTACAAATGTAGTTAGTTGTGTGTTTCAGCGTGGTTATTATGTAGTTCAGCCGTGGTTATGAGTAGTTAGATTGATGTGTGGTTAGTCGTGCTATAGCAAAAGTTACGTACTCACTACCCAGCGCCATTATACAAGACAGCGTTTTACGCGCGTTTTTTGATATTTAAACTTTAAACATGATTTTCATATAAAATATGACATATCTTCAGAAAATATAAAGAGAATGTGCTTATAATGTATCGTAGAATAATTTAAAACGGTTTCTGGAAATTAGTCAAATACCCTATTACAAGTTAGAAGTTTTGGAACTTCGGAAGTACCATAAGCAATAAAATACCTACAAATGAAATTGTCTATGAATTTCTGTTTGACGTTTGGGTATCCGACTATCCGTCATTGTTTTTTGTGTTTTGAATTGAGTGTGTGTAAATTGTAATTTTCAAGTTTAAATTATGTCAGAATTAGATTATATTTCTATTTAGAACTCCAAAATGATTACATTAACTCATAAATTGAAAAAAGAGTGTAAAGAAGATGGCTTCGGGGCGAACAACCTCAGTAGCGTAGACGTGGGTAGGAGGGTTTCTGTTAGAGACAGATTATTAGTAAAAGAAGTTCAAGAAATGGAACAACACCTTCCCAACACATGCCGGGTGTCTTTTCCCGACCCAAACGCTCTGCACGAGTTCGTCCTCCTGGTTTGCCCCGACGAGGGCTATTGGCAAGGAGGGAGGTTTCAATTTTCAGTGAATGTTTCAGAGGAATATAATATGGCAGTGAGTCGACACTTTGTTTTTGGTAAAAAATACTTTTTGGGCGCTTGAATATTGTCTTATATGTGAGGTATTTCGAGTTAGAGTGTGAGTTTTTCATAAGAAGCGAAATGTTGACTTTTAATGAAGATTAAGACATAAATTGTGATAATTATTACCTTAAATAATAAGACACTAACCTGTGTGGAGTGTGTCCGTGGAGATCCCAACAAACTATAAAACCAATTTTTGGTTAATTCTATTTGGTGTAAAAATAATAACCTCTTACAAATTATTGTTTAAGCTTAAAAAAGTGTTCACCTATTGAATTGTCTAATTTATTTTTGTGTGAATAATATGTTCACACATTTTTGTGATTGTTGGTGGCACAATCACCCAATCGTGGATGGAATGCTAGTATGGTTCTCGAGTGCTGTGAAATACCATGCGATGTATAATTTGGTGCCTAAAAAGAAAATCTTCTGTGATATATAGTGTTTGGGACTAACTACTGAGATTTGATTGCATGTTCTTGTTGCAGCCTCCCAAGGTGAAGTGCCTGACTAAGCTGTGGCATCCCAACATTGGAGAAGAAGGAGACGTGTGCCTCTCCCTGCTGAGGCAGAACTCTATAGACGGCCTGGGCTGGGCCCCCACACGCACCCTTAAGGATGTGGTTTGGGGATTAAATTCTTTATTCACGGTGGGTTGGTTACAAAGTGTTTGTTTGTATTTGGAATGTAAAAGACACAAATAGTTTTATTTATCTTCTTCTTCTTTGTGATTCCATCAATTGGAAAGTTTTAAAGTCCATCAATTGGCCTGTAATTCAAGTGTGGTAGTTTCTTGCGAGATTGATTCCCAGCTATCTTTCAACCTTTTTGATGGACCGGCTGGGAGCCTTCTTCAATGAGTTTGAACGAGTCCATTCTCCTCACACGTGCGTACCAGAATCTTCTTAATTGCCTTCTCCATCCTTCTGTATCTTCTACTTCGTATATTTCCTTTATCATATTTCCAACTTTTAGCATTTGGTAGTTACCAGTTTATTTGTTAAAATATGTGTATTCTGGATTTATTTAAAGACTTGAAAATTCATACAATATAACCTCAAGCCGACCTCGGTAGTCTAGTTGTATAAGCGTGGACTTCAGATCACGAGGTCCCAGGTTCTATTCCCGCTCGAGTCTTTTCACTTGAAATTACTACTCAGGGTTGGCCTGTGGACAGAACCGGTTGATTGGAAAAAATTGCCCCAGACAATAAGTTCTGCCAGCCATTAACTGACAGCTTTGTATAGAAAAGTGTCAGTTTATTTATTATCTTACCTGCATGATAATATCTCTTAATACTAGATCTACATATGAACATGAATACTCCGATTACGTAGATAATCTCTTAGAAAAACACACCCAAGATGCCAGCGGTTATTAACTTGGTCTGTGCGCTAATTCTGCCTTTGTCATTCCATCTCTAATCAAAGTATGTAGGATTTAATGTGTTACTAACTTCATTTCATTCTATTTGCTATAGGACCTGCTAAATTTTGAAGACCCACTGAACATAGAAGCGGCAGAGCTGTATCAAAGAGATAAGAACAAATTCCAGTTAATAGTGAAGGAATACTTGGACCTGTACGCTAAGAGATGAAATAGGAGCATCCAGCGGGGACGCCAGTGGAGAGTCTGCACTCATGTTAGATAGTCCATTTACTTTGTCTGTCGGATGCTCTGTGCTCTTCCACCTGCTAGCTTCTTGCTGAGGATTTCTCCCTGGTTTGTTACATATGCTCCCCTCTATTATTTATTTGCCCCGATCTCCTTTTACCCGCTTGGTGGCACACAAGCTCCGACACCAAAGGGTATGTTTGCTCCACTTGTGGCTTATTGGCTTCCCGTTTCAACTCCGTATTACTTCTCTACTTCTTGTACCATTTGTCTACCTACAACCACCCTGGATGCACACCACAATGTCATGTGGGTGAGTAGTTAATACTTCTCATGGCCCGATGGGGAGACTTTTATAATGAGTGGTGACACGTACTGACCACTGTGTTGATGCATTTGACTCAAACAATTTATTTTAATTGACCTGAACTTATTTGGTTTTAAATAAAGTTTACAATTTCAAAAATGTAAATGGTTATTTTAATAATTGATATTCCAATAATTAATTAAATATACCAACCTCAAAGCCTCACATACGGATGCCAGCATTGTGAACAGATTACATGTCACACAGAGAGCCGTGGAGTGACAAGGGTCACTAACATAGTCCAGAGAATTACAAAGCTGAAGTGGTCATAGGTCAGGCATGTGGCAAGAATGACAGATGGAAAGAGAGGCAGAGGCAGGCCAATTATGAGGTACTGACGACATTGTGGCTTGCGCTAGTTTCGACTGGATGAGAAAGGTGCAAACAAGAACACTAATGAAAAAGAACAGCCTTCTGAACAAGAGGTCTCGAGTTTGATTCCTGGTCAAGTGTTTGTTGCCATATTTTACACAGGACTTACATTTTATCTCAAGATAGGATAAACCATAAGAAACAACAAACAAATGTTGAAATTTTAGTTCATACAATGATTACTATTGATACTCTTTGCCTACTACTCCTCCATCAGCATTTTCTGATGGATATCACTAAATATACTTTTATTCATAAATATAAACAATACTTTTGAATACAGATGTGTCATTTTTTGTGCTCTTGTAATAAAATCTGTAAAATAAAGATTTCTGCAGTAATTAAGATTCAGTGAAGTTTATTTAACTAGTGTTTTTAAGTACAAGCTATCATTGAGGCCCATTTTATGGTTGGATTGTTGAGGAATAGATAACTAAAGTGACCAAATAAAAGTTCTTGCAGTGTTCACACCAACACCACCTATATAAGAAGGCCTTAGTGCTGGCGGCCATTTTTGGCCTCTCGCGTCACGGCTGCCGGCGTGTAGACAGATATCATAGTGTACAGGTAAGTACATACAGATATAGACAAGCGAACGGTGGGCCTCCTGATGTGACGCTGCACTAAGGCCTTCTTATATAGGTGGTGTTGGTTCACACCAGTTTTGAAGACAACAACTGATACAGGGTGTATGTTACAACTTATATCGCTCTAATGTACTGTGATATTTTGATAAATCAAGGAAAATCTTTTTGAGAGGTGAAATTGAACTGCTTAATCCTGACTGACTACTGACCTGACCACCATGAGCCCTAGCGCAATGCAGCTTATTACTGAGGCGTCTCAACTGTTGACCTCTATGCAGCTGGCATTGATAGATGCTAACAGCTCAAAAGTAAAAGGAGTGAAAGACCTATCAGGAATCATTTTCATAAATCACTCGAGATCGGGTGCATTGCCGGAAAAAAAGAAGAAGAAGACCTATCAGGAAGATGCTCACCATGACAACTGGGCTTATACAAACAATATCACAGATCGGTGTATTTACGGGAAAAATGGAAGGTGAGCTAGAAACTGTCAGAAAAATACCTGCTCAGTCAATGGAAGCCGAAACCAATGGGCAAAGTTATGTGATGGAAGCGATTAGTGAACTGGAAGAAAGACGTGAAAAATCTAAGAACCTGTTGCTAATGAATGTTCCAGAAAGTACTCCGCCGGCTATACTGACACCTATGTAAAGAAAAGTTTAATTATTATGAAGTGAACAACTACGATGTGCGGTATGTCGTAAAACCGCTATGTTTTATTTCAAAAATTGTAAAATGTCTCTTTATCCTAAAAGCTACTTTTACCTATACAATACTGCTTCAGACAGACTGAAGTGTGGTTGTTCATAGCATTTACATCGATTTACTATGTTACAAATACATACTTTCAGAAACTAGTGAATTATTTTTGAAGTGTCTAAGTTCTATGAACATCCAATAAACAGTAGTACATATTACTAGCGTTCCGTATATCAAACACCATTTTCCCGCTTTTCCGTAACATATAGATTTTTTTAACAATTTTTCCTGATTGAATAATGCCTTGATTAGTCTGTGTATCAAAAATCACAGTGATACTACAAAAAAAGTTATATCCGTAACAAGTGGGTTAATGAGATCGTTTCACAATTTTATAGTGTTATTGGGGAATCGATTGACAAATATTATGTTCCTACTAAAAAAAGGGCAAGTCCGAAATTTCCTAAATGGTTTTCTGGAGAGTTGATCCAACTGATTAAAACCAAGAAAAGACTCCACGCACAGTATAAGGTAACTGGTGGTGTTGCTGAATATGAGGCTTTTAGCGCTGCCAGAAAAAAGTGCCAGTTGATCTCTTAAAGGCTCAAACACAATCATTACAGGGATATCGAAGACCAATTGCCGGGCACGTCTGTGAGCTTTCATAAACTTGTGAAATCTCTCAAGGACGACCATAGCGATTATCCTAAAATCGTGTATTATGAGAGGGAACATGCCGATAATCCAAATGATATTGCAGATCTGTTTGCTAAATATTTTAAAGCCATTTACTACGAGGCTTCTGCAAGTAATTCGATCTTTTCTGTTCCTATGATTGATAGGATCCAGATTTCACACATTATTTTCACATTACGCACGGTATTGCCTCGCTGGATGTGAGCTAATCTGCTGGCCCTGATCAAATTCCACCCTTGTTTGTTAAGAATTGTTCAGCGGTTTTAAGCAGTGTTCTATGTAAAATTTTTAATGCATCCATTGATTGCGGAGTATTTCCCACCCTCTGGAAGTCCGGACATATAATCCCCATTTTCAAAAAGGGTGACAGGTCGGATGTTTCGAATTATCGCCCGATCTGTATACAGTCATGTGTGCCTAAGTTGTTTGAATGTATTTTGCTAAGTAAAATTAAAAATGATTTAACTTCCATAATTTCCATCAATCAGCATGGTTTTATGCAGAATAGGTCGACTTTGACCAATCTCTTGTCCTTTCACGGTGATATAATGGATACATTGGTGGTGAGGAGCCAACTGGACTGTGTATACACAGACTATTCAAAGGCTTTCGATCGGGTGCCTCATGAGATTTTATTGGCCAAGCTTCAATCATATGGCGTGAGTGGATCTCTACTCGCTTGGTTAACAAGTTATCTGTCAGACAGAGACCTTGCTGTAAAGGTGACAAATGCGGTGTCATCGTCGTTTTATGCAAAGAGTGGTGTACCACAGGGTTCTCACCTTGGACCAGTTCTGTTTAATATTTTTATAAACGACCTCTTAGCAAAATTTACTGACGTGCGTTTTGTTTTATTTGCAGATGACCTAAAGCTTTTCAAAACGATTAATGAAGTGGGGGACTGTTTTGTGTTGCAAAGAAATATAGATATCCTCCTCTCGTGGTGCAGAAGAAATGAAATAGCCCTGAACATTGATAAATGTAAGGTCATGCGTTTCTTCAGAATAAAGCACTCAACTTTGTTCCCATACTCCATT